>JAPYZD010007278.1:0-11159 GCA_030522725.1 Ichneumoninae sp. B BG-2022a
TTTGAAAACTCAGCTATGAGGTGATTGCATGGCCATAAGGTGATGTCTATAATGTTGCTCACTTCATATCCGATGCGTCCGATCATGCGCAGCGTTGCGTAGCCGCTTGTTATAATTCACCCGTGTTACTTTTGTCCCCGGTCTCCCCTATGAAACAAAACTTCGGGAACACCGTTTGCACTTATCGATCAAGTTCTGGTAGACATTTTTGAGCGACAAGGTTCGATGTAACACCACCTTTTTTTTTAGATTCTGTTTCGTCTTACCCGTCCATGCCTAAATATAGAAACGAATTTAATGGATAATACAAGTTCTATGTGTATCGAATAAAAAAATATATATGTATATATATATTTTTCTTACATGCCATCGCGGAGAATGTGCGACTCTTTGGTGTCTCCCGAGAACCGGTTTAAAATAACCCGCTCATCAGATATATCCTCGAAGAGCTCGCGTTCAGTAGCGTGTATCACCAACTACTGTGTACAAGAAAGTGCTTGGCGTAGGAGCACGCGCGCTCACAACTATTCGATCGTAAATTTACTTCTAGAGTCTCGAATTCTTGTCGTCTTCGGTTTTATTAAAAATACGGTCAAAGATGTGGGCAAGTCTCCGCGCGGCTGTACGTGTCGGTACTCCTGCTTTCGAATTTAAGATACCCGCGTATAATCATCGACGATCGCTGTCGCCGATGATTATAGCAAGGGACATCTTTGTTGTTTTGTTTTTTTCCCGTCAGTACATTGTAAACTAATTGTTCAAACGTCGAACAGAACGTCGGACAATATCGAACAAGCTTACCGAGCGATAGAGTGCACGATAACAAGAGAGAAAAAAATGAGATTCGTCCAGAGCCACAGTTCAACTATCGAAGATATTCGTAACTCGGATCGCTCGTAATAATCTTAGCAGGGTTAATAATAACTCCAAGAATGTGGTAAATTATTCCGTTTACCTGTAAGCGTGAAACGTCGTCGGGCTGCGTAGAAACCCGTACGAAAAGTTTGGACAGGAAATATAAATTAATTCGACGAGGGGTGTTTATAGCGGAGAGTCTTGTGGATGGATGTAGGAGAGAGCGGGGCAAAACGGGGTTTTAGGGCAAAATTAAATTTTCCAATCATTTTTGGATCGGACAAGGTGGCAAAACTGGGCAGAAAAGCCTGTTGTATCCGATAGGGCGAATTCGGGCATCCAAAAATTATTGGAAAATGATGTTTTGCCCAAAACCCCGTTTTGCCCCGTTGCCCCATTTTGCCCCGCTCTACCCTATGGCGTAAACTAATTGTTCAAACCTCGAATAGAATATCGGACAAACTTACCGAGCAATGGAGTGCAGGATAACAAGGGAGAAAAAAAATGAGATCCGTCCAGAGTTGTCGAGAGTTGAACTATCGAATATATTCGTAACTCCGATCGTTCGTAATAATCTTAGCAGGGTGAATAATAACTCCAAGAATGTGGTAAATTATTCCGTTTATCTGTAAGCGTGAAACGTCGTCGGGCTGCGTAGAAATCCGTACGAAAAGTTAGGACAGGAAATATAAATTAATTCGACGAGGGGTGTTCGTAGCGGAGAGTCTTGTGGATGGATGTACGGTGAGCGCTATTAGCCCATACAACCGTACGATCTATTATAGGAAATATATAGAGGGCGGAACGGCGAGTCAGCCGTGTAAAAGAGTGAGGGCCTTTGGGGTCAGGCGGGTGGGCATTCATCGTTTCGGTCTATAAATCCCTAACGCCTTCCCGAAAATCATATTGTCCGGTTGACAGGAGGAACCAAGTCGTTACGTACAGCCTTCGGTGGCGGCGGCGCGACTTTACCTTCTCTCCTACGTATTCTCATCGTCTCGTGAGAACCGGACGTGTGTACACCCAAGAGCCGTTCACACTGTCGAACTCTGATTCGAATACATTTAATCCTGTCGAGCGAAAGAGGGAAAACTTGCGGAATAATTTATCAACCCATTAATATCTCGTGTGTACACGTTAATTGGTAATTGATTTATGCGAATGAAAATAATTAAAATGTGGATATCTCGCGTGCACTGTCGAGCATCCTATTTCGTACCTGTTATAATGATTATCGGTTAAACAGATAACCGAGTGATACTGGTTTTTCGGACTCGTTCCGCGATACATTTTATGCGTCCGGTTCTAACATGTCAATGGAAAGTAAAAAATTAGAGGACCGGCTCGATAAAAACTACATAAATAAATAAAAATTAAATTATCCGGTCGTGAATCCCTGCAGCAATGTCGTTATTATTTGTCTCGTCCCTCCGTCTATCGTATACCCATTTCGGGCTGCGAAGCTTGTTGTTGCACGCGAGCGAACAGAGAGATAGAAATCTGTCGATTCTATTAGCGAGGATCCCGACGGGAGTTCGGGAACGGGGAGATGGGCTATCCACCGCAGTAGGGCGTTTTGGGAATTAGGTGTATATATATCTTTGGTACTATAAGGCTAGCGCAATAAACGAGTCGTTTGCCAGTGATTAAGCGGGATGGGGTGGGCGACCAGCGGAGAAACTCCCTTGAGAGTACATCGCTCTAGTTGCGAAACCCCATCGCACTGACGCAACCCCTTGTAGAGTGTCCACTATTATTATTATTTTTATTTTCTCTTTGCCGATACCTTGTCCCATTTGAGCATTGACGAATATTCACGCATTTTCTATACATATAACATTGCACGGAGGGTGCACAGATATCGCTCAGCAAGAGGAACCTCAGTTTGGTGGCTGCAAAGTCAAGTTTTTATTTAAGAAAATAATTGTTATAATTTGATAATAATTGTTACGAATTTCATTTAATAATGGATCCCCTTGTAACATGTCCATTATTATTATTATTATTATTATTATTATTATTTTCTCTTTACCGATACCTCTGTATCTTGCACCATTTGAGCATTGACGAATATTCACGAATCTTCTATACATAACATTGCACAGAGGGTGCAAAGTAAAGTTTTTATTTAAGAAAATAATTGTTATAATTTCGTAATAATTGTTACGATTTTCATTTATTAGTAAACCGTCGATTTATAGCTGCGAACTAATTCGAAATGCTATTCCTGTGCCTCCCTATTTTTGCTCTGATCTCCCCTATGTGAGATAGTTGTAGTATATGTGGAGAGTCGGGCATACGAGCCACGCGCCGATGCGGTGGTTGAGGGTGAAAAAGAGCCACGCTTAATTCCCGTCTCTGTCAAGAGATGTGAGCTAATCTTCGTTCTAGCACTCCGCGGATTCCCTGTATCAACTCGTGCCGCAAAAAGACCTCCCCGTCCCAATAAACGTCCGAGTCAGATAACTGGCGAGGGAGGATAGCAAGCATGACTGTTGCCTCATGCTGGGGTGGTCAGCAACGCCACAAGCGAAACGCATTGATGGAATTTGTCTCTCTTATCAAGTTTGAACTATTGAGTCGTTAAAGCCGTCGGGAAAATTTAAAAATAATTTTGCACGGCGCAATTGAATTTTCAAAAAATACCCAATGTCCTCGTCAAATTCCATTGACGCAATGCAATTTTCAACAAATGCCCAATGTCCTCGTCACATTTCGGGGCTTATACTATACACATATCTTCGAAAACCTGGTACGACTTGGTGGAATTTGTCTCTCTTATCAAGTTTGTGCTATTGGGTCGTTAAAGCCGTCGGGAAAATTTGAAAATGATTTTGCACGACACAATGGAATTTTCAAAAAATGCCCAATGTACTCGTCACATCCCGGGGCTTATACTATACACACAATTTCGAAAACCTGGTACGACTTGATGGAATTTGTCTCTCTTATCAAGTTTGCACTATTGGACAGCCGTCAGGAAAATTTGAAAATAATTTTGCACAACGCAATGGAATTTTCAAAAAATGCCCAATGTCCTCGTCACATTCCGGGGCTTATACTATACACATAACTTCGAAAACCTGGTACGACTAAAGTTGGATTTTTTTTTGGATAGCAGCACGAATGAGAACCGAGGCCAGAGACAGGACTCACTCTCTTTCTCTCCTTTCATGTTTATATATATAATATATCTATCTAAAAAGTCTCTCCAAAAGTGTCCGGGCTAGCTCTCGCTTAGCTAGGCTTCGAGGCAGGCGAGATGAAATCTTGCTGTGCGCCGAAGCGCAGTCACAGGGTGGCCCTCGCTGATGCTAGTGTCAAATGGTAAAAGGGGACTAGCTGGATGCCTCACAGACCATCAGCGCAAGTTTTTTTTTCTTCTTCTTTTCCTTCACAACTCTCGTAAGAAACGTGACAGCTCGCGAGCACGGACTTCCGCTCGAGTTTTCGATCCTGCCAGCGCCTTCTCTATATTGCCTTCTTTTGCTTTGCTGTCTCCTCTTCGACTTCTCACGTGCAACCGCGCGCTCTTGCAGGTTGCAAGAAAAAAAAAAAATCGCTGTGTAATATAGAATAGAGTCGACGTTCTCGCGATCCAGCGCTGACTTGGTTCTTTATATATAGAGCGAGTGAGATGGAAATTTTGTGAACCCAAAAGTCGTCGTGTTTTCATTCCACAGGGAATATAGATTATGTAGTGGGAGCGACGCTGACAAGTTGTATTAGCAATATGAAATATGTGTATGGAGCCAAAGGCCTTCTCTCGACGTCTCACCGTCGCCGTACCTGTTGCAGTCTTACCTGACAGGTGGGTACATATCCAGGGACAATTGTCCGAACACGCACCCTCGAAATATCTCTCCTTCTACTTGTCAATCCGACAGAAGTATCGCCCTGTCACCGCCGTGTCGACGACGATATTAGCTATTTCCGAACTCGCTCTCTTTCGGGCTGTTAGAAAAATTTACAACGAAGGAGACCGCACTCGCTGTCGCGTCCACTCTTGACCCGACGCAGCTGTCTTCGTTCGCTGCACTGAAAAAAATCACTTACGGGCTGCCGAAGACATTTTTTTATTTTTTATTTTATTTAATGTCGCATCAACATCGGAGGTTATTATCGGCGCCTTCATATGTTACATATTACACTTTGTCTAATATATCGATTTCCTTGGCGAATTTTAGAGTTTGAGTGGCTTCAGGCTTCTTGTTGAGGCAGTTTTTCAGGGTTTCTGGTATCCGGAAGGAGGTCCTTTGCAGTTGATATTTGGGGCATTCCATTATGATGTGATGAACTGAAAGTTGCGAGTTGCATAGATTGCACATTTCAGCTTTGGATTTCTTAAATAGGTGGACGTGCGTGAGGTCTGTGTGTCCGATTCTCAGTCGTGTTATGGCACTTTGGTCTTTCCTCTTTGAGAAATCCGGAGGCTTCTCCCAGATGGATTCCCTTATGTCGTGTAGTTTCGTCGGATGGCTGGTGGACCAGAGCGCGTTCCATTTGTGTAAAAAAAAAAATGCTTGTGTCAATTCCACTTTCAATTCTTACAATTCCATATGATATTGAAACAACGACGCCAAGAGTGTCAAGGTGACATGTTATCGTTTTAATCCGGCATGAAATTGTATGAATTCACAGTAGAATTGAAACAACTTTTTTATTTCTTTGGCAGCCCGCAAGCATGTTTTGCTTGAATAAATGTTTTTTTTTTTCAGTGTACAATAAGAGAAGTTGCAATATTTATTTTGTATTATTTCTTTCAGTCAATTACACTTGCTTAAAACATATGAGGATTTGTTTCTCACACAGATGATGGACAGTTTAGGAAACCAAGGGCCGAGCGAATGGTTTGTTTTCTAATTTTTTGCAAGATGGTTTGTTTTCTAATTTTTTGTTGGTAAATCAGTAGCGACAAAAATAAAAATTGCCTCGCCCGGGCAATATTTTTTCTCATGTCCTTGAAATTTTGCGCCACTTATCACAACTTTTTTCGACTTTACGAGGGTCCGATGGAGTCGTAAAATTTTCTACCAGAGAGGGGGGGGGGGGGCGACTGCATCCTTTGGCTAATGCGAATGGTCCCGAGATTCCCGATATTCTTCGAAAATGTTTACCGTTTGCGGATGAACAAGTGCGAATCTCAAACGTTTGTATACACACAAAAGCTGTGCTGTCACAGGTACGTCATCAGGAACGTCGTTCCGTCGACGGATTCCCATAAATTCCATCCATGCGCGTGTATAGGAGATGGGAAGCTCGCTCGCTGCGAATTAGCAGATCCTTGACGCTCTAATGAGCTGGAGCATTTGCACTGGAACGGATTATCCTTCCCGTCTTATTCCGCACTATAATATATTGAATGTATACCTATACACCTAGGTTTAGTTATATACGCGTTTCATCGTTCGCAACTCGTCTTAAGTTGGTTAAAAAAAACCGTCTTAATTTTTTTCAGGTTTCTAAAAAATAGCTCAGAGAAAAAAAAAAGAGAAACACGACTATCAGAATCCCTTTTTGGCTAGACAGATATATTATCGGTTTCCGACAAGATAAAAAAAATCCAGTTTATCCCCGCGTTGCGTCGGATTAAGGATTGACAATGAAATTTTGCTGGCGATTAAAACTGACATCTAAAATTTATATATATATTTTGTATCGATCCACATTTGGCGTGAGATCACAGCGGGATACGCCCGATGCATAGTCGCAAGGATGCTGGCAGTAAAAAAAAGTAGAGAAGGGGGCACGAAACTCATAGAAGGAAGTATCTTGGTTTGCCTCCGTAGGGCATCCTCTCTTCTCGTCTTGTCCCGGAAACGAAATTTGTTGGGTTTCTACAGCGAAGAATGGAGAGAAAAGGTCTGATGCTGTTGCACCTACGAGTAACATAACAGCGTCAGTTTTTCGTGCACAATGCCGATATGCCGACCTCGGATTTACCGGTTCACAATGGCGTGCTGACGTGTTTATATAGCGCTCGGGGGTAGCTTCAGCTTCTGTGTCAGTCGCGACGTCGTGCGCGTATTTTTTTTTCTCTCGTGAAGAATTCATGGATCGATATATAAGGGAAGAGCGAGGCAAAACGGGCCAATTTTACCGATTTTTCGCGGGACTCGTGTAAAATGGAGAACACGGGACCGTTCTTACCCACTTTCCCTTCAGCTATATATATACCTATATACACCGACGGCAACGTTGATCTATGGATCTATAGAGGGGCGGCGCACGGAGACGCAGGCAGTCATAGCGTGTAATTTAGTTATGGTTGGGTTTGGAAAAATTTGCCGTACAAAGTTTGTTCACCGTGCGCGCGCGCAGACACACACACAAAAAAATCGACACACGCCGTAACAAAGCGTGTAAAGTAACCTATGTAGCGCGAGCGAGCGATCGCGTAACCCATGTTTATCCAGTGTACACAGGGCCCGGTGATTGACGAGTAAACGTCGTTTGTTTAGGCCAAAACTCTATCCGCCCTCTGTCCTTTGTTGAAACCCCTCTGATGGCCCTACCGACGAGCCAACAAGTACCTTTTTCGCTCCCAGCGTGTCCTCTTCTTCTCTCGTTGTCACCTTTTTTTATTACATTTTTCACTGTTCTTGTTCTTCCTCTTTCGTTTGTTGCATTTTTTTCTTCGCTCCTTCGTTCGTTGATTCGTTTTTTTCTTTCTGTCTACTTGCTTTTTTTCTCTATTTGTTATGTATACACGTTCCCGGAGGACAGTTGGAACTTTTTTGAAAATCCGCCCGAGCCCGACGAAAGGGGAGAGAACGCGCGAATACGGAGCCAGGTTGACGTTCAATAAAAATGAGCAGTGATGTCCGGATGAATTTTGACTTATCTGGTTATGTACATCAAAACTAAACCATTGCGACTGATTTTTATCGATTCACCTGATTTCAACGACTCACACTTCTATAGCTCCTTAAAAACATAATTTGGATTAGTGAATAGTAGCCCTAGCAAGTTGATGGACCGCAAACGGACCGAAAAACGGACACACGTTCCCCAACGGACACCCGTTGGGGAACAAAATGGACCGTAAAAAACGACAAAACGGACTGTACATTTTTTGTTGACATTTGGTCTTTTTCTGTTGCGGAATCCGAAAACGGACCGAACGTTTTTTATCGAAAAATTTGCTTTGGTCCGTTTTCGGTTCCCGCAACCAAAAAAGGACCAAGATCGTATTTTTATTCTGTCCAAACAACAAAAAATTTTTTAAAACATAGCCAACATTTTTTATTAAAAACGTTCGGTCCTTCCTCGATTTCCTCAACCAAGAAAGGACCAATCCAAACATACGATCCGTTTTACCATTTTTGTGGTCCGTTTCGTTCCCCAACGGACGTGTCCGTTTTTCGGTCCGTTTTGTTAGTTTTTTCCCTAAAAGCAGCCGCCCGTCATCTTGCTAGGGAGTAGTGCGAATGACGAGTTAAATTCAAAATTATTTACCCGGAGAGTCGAGGAAAAGAATGTTAAAAGGGAGAACTAATAGCAATGTGAGCACGCGGATAGCTATACATGTATTGTATGTATATCCTTTTTGTGTATAATGAAATAATGATCCACTGACACTTTGAGACGCGCTCGGCTCTTTCATTACTGGCTTTCTCCATCTCGGTGCGAATTTGCAGATTTCCGTTAAACACGGCAGAGTTTAACGAATTTTCCCCATTCATAAGCCATTCAACATCGGTTTTAAGCCTGTCCCGGATTTTAGGGGGTATAGGCTCTTGTACACTTAACTACTGCTATACCAATGCACGATGGTGTTTTCTACCAACCATGAGCTTTAACTGTTTCTCCGACAGTGCGGGCGGGCCTCGAGAACCTGCGGTAGCAGGCAATGTATAATATCCCACGGATGAGAAATATGTTTCTCAAAACGATTTTGTTGTAAGCGTTTAGTACCTGCGTCCTCTACCCCGATAGACAAGCGCCACGAAAAGTAGCAATATTGGCGCGATATTTGCGACATGTATGGCACATGTCGCAATTATTGCGCCAACTGTTACTTTTTGTGCCGCTTGTCTATCAGGGTATGTATCGTACGAACGAGATACATAGGGGAGAGCGGGGTAAGATGGGTCAGTGGGAGAAAATCGTGATAATGGGGCAAAACGCAATTTTCCAATAACTTTAGGTGTTGAAAATCCGTAGGGTAAAAGTGGTGAATATGGCCCACCTCGATTAACACGTAAATCAATGATATATGGACCGGTCCATATTCCCCACTTTTACCCTATGTATCGTTGGGAGAAAATTAGGCATCCAAAAATTATTGGAAAAATGCGTTTTGTCCCATTGTCCCGTTTTGCCTCACTGTCCCATTTTGCCCCGCTCCCCCCCTGTACCCGCGGAGGGGGCAATCAGAGAAAATTCCTAATGGCGATTCAGCGTCGAATAAAAAATGTCGACGATAATTATGCCGATTGATAGAACAAAATATTCCTCCTACTACCGTCGTTGGAATAAAATTATGTTAGATGTATGTTAAGCCTCACCGGAAAAATCTTCGAACGTAACACGGTATAACCCGATTGATGAAAAAATCGTTCGCAAAATGTGTTTTAAATATAGGTATAAAGTTTTTTTGTACAGTTTAAATCTACCAATATAGCGTACCCAAATAATATGGGGTTTCTATAGAACGATAAAAAAAACGTCTCTCTCACTTTCGATTCAACACGGTAAAGGTAAACCGAAAAAAGCGAAAGGGCGGTTGATGGGCGTGAGGTGTCGCTACTACCATTGGAAGGGCCACCCTTGTGACGACACTTTGCTGCACGTACCGCGACTGCTACCGTGCCGAAGCATTCTGATAATTTTGTCGAACAATGCGTTTCATTCATTGTAAGTGGAAGCCACATTGTTAGTGTCTGTCGCACCAAGTAGTAATGGGCGGAACTTTTCGTTTCATCCTATAGGTAACAGCCTTTTTTTACTTTCTCACATATGCAATTCACTTAACGCTTAGCATCTTCCTCCATTTCCGGGTTTTCCGAATGATCGTCTAAACGCATTCGCGCGCACATCGGCTAACCTATCGACGGATAGAAACGAATCCGCCTTATACAGTCTGGGCAACATGGCCAGACTGTATAAAGCTATAGGGTAGAGCGGGGCAAAATGGGGCAACGGGGCAAAACGGGGTTTTTGGGTAAAACGTCATTTTCCAATAATTTTTGGATTCTCGAATTCACCCTATCGGATACATCAGGCTTTTCTGCCCAGTTTTTCCACCTTGTCCGATCCAAAAATGATTGGAAAATTTAGTTTTGCCCAAAAACCCCGTTTTGACCCGTTGCCCCATTTTGCCCCGCTCTCCTCTACTTCTATAAAAGTGTTAAAGTGACACGCTTTTACATTTTTATAAAAGTGTAAAAGTGACACGTTTTTACATTTTTATA
The DNA here is from genome assembly GCA_030522725.1 of Ichneumoninae sp. B BG-2022a. Classification (NCBI taxonomy): domain Eukaryota; kingdom Metazoa; phylum Arthropoda; class Insecta; order Hymenoptera; family Ichneumonidae; species Ichneumoninae sp. B BG-2022a. The sequence goes on from JAPYZD010007278.1 coordinate 10,272, forward strand.
AAAGTGTAAAAGTGACACTTTTTTACATTTTTATAAAAGTGTAAAAGTGACACGTTTTTACATTTTTATAAGAGTGCAATAGCGAAAGTACGTTCTTAATAAATTGATGGAAACATTATAAAACTCGTCGGAACGAGATGTGCTCTAAATGAAATGCAAGTACAATCCCGAAATGGATTGAACATGAAAAGCGCATGGGTTTGCATGTATACATATGTACACACATGCACCAAAGTTTAAAGCGTGCAAGCCGATCGTCGAACTAACACTTGGAGTTTTCTACAACGCAATCTCTGCAAGGATATTCCGAGAGAGCTCCGTCGGGGTTTCACACAGGCTTTGCTCGTTTCTGTTCGCGGTAGCAGCAGCAGGAGCAGCAGCGGTAGTGGAGAGCGGAGAGAAAAAAAAAGACAGTCGAGATGAGGATAACTTCGAAGCCAGAAGCGTGAACTTGACTCGAGAATCGGCGGTGATGCCAACGGTATATTAGCCTCCCCCCCTCCCCAACCCAGTTGGATCTCTAATGATGATCTACGGTTCGGCTACCGTGCACACCTTCTATAAAGCTCCTAATTTCTCCTCTATAAATTCGTCTGCGCTTTGCCGCTGCTGCCGTCTCTTCTGCTTGGTTCTACCAGTTTCTGTTCCTCCAGTATAACCCTGTTTGTGTGTGCGTTTTTATCTCGTTCTCTCGTCTCTCATTCTTTGGATCCTTGTGCTCTCATCTTTGGATCTTTGTGCGTGTGTGCGCACGCACGCACGCACGCACGCACGCACGCACGCACGCACGTACGCACGCACGCACGCACGCACGCACGCACGCACGCACGCACGCACGCACGCACGCACGCACGCACGCACGCACGCACGCACGCACGCACGCACGCA
>JAPYZD010007281.1:0-13151 GCA_030522725.1 Ichneumoninae sp. B BG-2022a
TTCAGATTTTTACACCATCAAGAAGTACTTGCAATTTTCTCTTATTGTTGTCGAACTTATGCGAAGTCAGCGCGCAGCGAGACTCCCTCCTTAACCGTGTGCCGAATCCAAATTTGGTTGCTGCAGCCGTGAATCTGAATCTAAAAAAATATGTATGCAATTTTTTTTTTAATAAGAAAGAGAAGGAAATATTTCATCGCGAGTCTACGCAGCCGCTTTTTTCTCGTCCATTCAATCGTCGCCCGATGCTCTCGCCTAATTGATGGCATCGAATCGGCACGTACACGCGACACGGATGGAACACTATGTTATCGATTGGCGCCTCGGAGTGCTGCATGCTTCGATGTTAATGCGATATAAACTCGGCCGGTTATGACCCGATAGTTTCGCAGCGGGTCCACTCTTGATCTTTCCCTCCGTCCTGCCGATCGGCCATGGGCGCATGCCGGGTAATTGACTCTGTTTCGCGGTAATCGAATCAAATCCGGAGTGACCGTCGGTTCTGTGTATAGACATAGATCGGAAGCTCGCAAGTGCAAGTGAACGCGGATGACGGACGGCGAAAAAATGGGGATACGCTCGGGTTCGGAACAGCGAACGGGCAGACGTGAAAACGGACATTGAACGAGCAAATTTTCATCAAAACTAGCGAGTTAAACTTCCTCTTCCCCAGCACTACCGGAAAGTTCGTTTAACGAAATCGGAGATGGGACACTGGAGAGATATGTGTATCGAATTCGGGCATGGGTCAGTGGGCGTCGCGATACGATTAGTCTTATCTGTTTCGCGATTTCTGCCGGAAGTCCGGCGCATCGCCATTGTAACGCATGGAGCAGAATCTCTCACAATTCAATGGGTGAGTAATTTTTAGGGAAATAATTCAATGAAAAATAAGGGAGGATAATAATAATGATAATAATAATAATAATAATAATAATAATAATAATAATAATAATAATAATAATAATAATAATAATAATAATAATTTATTTAGCATTTTTTGAGCAGAAATACATTTATCGCGTTTACTTTTGCACATTTGATAACATTTTTATATATTTTCACATCTTTTCTAGTCGGGCTAAAACTTATACACGAAGTATTTCTGTCGCGCTCAATGTAAATAAAGTGACTGCAAAAGTGTCATATGCACTTGTCCGCAATCTAAAATTTATTGGTAGAAAAAAAAATATTATTTAACGTTTCTAGCGGGTTGGACAATTTGTTTTACACACGCAGCTTCTCCTCGGTGCGTGGGCCTTAAGAGCTAATTCATCATTTCCTTTAGAGCGTGTCTAGGTATAGCTTTCACAGCTATAGATATCGCTTTTTTCCACGCGTAAGCAGGCAAGTTCGTTAACGAGTTTCGCGATTCTGGTGTTAGATAATTTGCGACTCTTTTGATGATTTTTTAAAACTTTTTCTACAAATGTATTCAGAAGCATTGACACTCCGAGGGCCAAATTCACAGTAGCGAGAACTGTAAAAAAACAATTTTTTAAAACTATTTGTCTTTTTTTTTCCGCTTCAATTATAATAATCTTTTTCATTCTAATTTGTAAATGTGTAAAGTTTTCACCGTGTAAAAACTTTGATGCGTCACGATACTATTGGGCTTATCAGATTCGATACGATTAGTCTTATCTGTTTCGCGATTTCTTCCGGAAGTTCGGGGCGTTGCCATTGTAACACATAGACCAGAACCTCTCACAATTCAATGGGCGAGCTGTTGCCTCGAACTGAAGTACGAACTTCATTTTCCACTCAAGTTTGAGTAATAGAAAAAAGTTCGCAATTGATTTTTTAAATGCAATATATCCGAGCTAAAAATAACTTGTTGAATCTTTTTCACATTCCTTGAACTCCCGAGTTTTATGCGTAAATAACTCGAGGCCTCGTACAATTGCTCCATGCGCGGTAACATTCCGGATTCTAACGACCGCACAAAAGTGTTGAGCAGTGATTCACCGGGTCGATGTGCAGAGATCTACTGTTATCTACCGACAGCTGCGCTCTCCTCTTTCTATCCGGTCTTGAGAGTGTAAATAAGTTATAGTATAAGTGCCCATTTAATGGTCACTGAGGCGCCTTCAGTGCATTACACATTCATCATTGTCGACGACACCACGGCATTATTGTGTCGTACACCCGGCTCCGGTCTGATTTCCCACTAAAATTCAAAAAAAAAAATAAAATAAATAAATAAAGATAAATAATAAAAAAAAAGTTAGAAATTGAATTTTTGTACTTTCTGCATGAAAAGTTCTACTTTTCGTGCCTACCGAGAGTGGCGAAAATTATGCTTTACAGCCAAGTGTAAATACCCGGCGCATGCGTGTATCGCTCCGATCTTACTTTACGCAACCTTAAGCGTACGTAAAGTACTTTATGCGCCCTTAAGCGTACGTAAAGTACTTTACGCACCCTTAAGCGTACGTAAAGTACTTTACGCACCCTTAAGCGAACATAAAGTACTTTACGCACCGTTAAGCGTACGCAAAGTACTTTACGCACTCTTAAGCGTATATAAAGATTTTACGCACGCTTCGGCGTGCGAAAAGTACTTTACTTTTAAAAAAAGCGCATCTGTACGCGGGGATCAACTGTTATAACCCGACTACTGCGCTCTCTGATCTTTTTTGCAGTTTTGAGGGTATAAATAAGCTACAAGTTCTCGTATGATAGTCACTGACGCGCTCTCATTGTGCACATTACACCTTCATCCTCATCGACGACAAAACATTATTGTATCGTACACCCGCCTGATCTGATTTCCCACTGAAGGTCAAACAATACAAAAAATTTACAATTGGTATTTCTTTAACACAATATATCTGAGCTAAAATTAACTTAACCGAGCCCATTTACATTCCTTCATCTCCCGAGTTTTATTTATATTATAATTTATTCATTGTAATACAAATTAATTATAGCCAATTAATTTAGCAATAATTCAAGGTCTCGTGCAACTGCTCCATGCGCGGTAGCATTCCCGATTCTAATGAACACACAAAAGTGTCGAGCAGTGATTCACCGGATCGGCGTGCAGAGATCTACTATTATCGATCAGCGCCGGTTCTATCCGGTCTTCAGACCGGATAGAATAATAAGTTGTAAGTCCTCGTTTAATGGTCACCGAAGCGAAGTCACCCGAAGTTGTGCGCATTACACATTCGTCGTCGTCGACGACAACACGGCATTATTGCGTCGTACACCCGAGTCCAGTGTTCGGCGATCTCGCCGACTCGGAAGTCGCGAGTGAAATAGACGTAACGTTCTCTCTACCGTCGCTGGTTTATTATCTAACAAGTAGCCGCGGCACAGGCCGCATTGTCGTCTACTTTAAATTGAAAAATAATATCATCTCGACCGCAAGGACTTTTCCATTCGGCTTTCATTGCCTTTGACACACTCGTTAATGCGAGTCGAGTCGCTAATCGACTTATCAACTCGACGCGCACACGATCCGAACAACTTTTGTGCCACGCGATTACTCGTTAAGTTTCTCTTTTTTTTGTCGATCGGCCAACACGACAGTTTTATAAATCGACTTCCGGTCGAGCCGCACAATACCGCATAAAATGGATCCCGATGCAACCATCCGGAGCACGAATGTTACGCGGTAAAAACGAATGGTACTTTGCCTTTGAACTCTGAATGTCTTTTCGCGGAGAAATCTTTTTTTTTACGATCGAAATATGTTTTTGCTAAGAAAACATTTTTTTTTATAGAGGAAATGTATTTTCTAAAAACCCATTTTACGCGATGAAAAAAAAAAAATAAATAATTTCTTACAGTGGAAATACCTTTTTGCTTCCTCATAGAGGAAGCTTTGTGATGGTGAATTTTTCCGCGCTAAAAATCGGTCAGCCGTTGTGCATAAAAGTCTAGGACGTTGACGTTGAAAAAAGTTGAAAATTGAAATTTTCATGTCGCTTCCTCATAAAGTTGAAAATTGAAATTTTCGAATCGCTTCCTCATAAAAGCTGAAAATTGAAATTTTCATATCGCCTCTTCATAAAAGTTGAAAATTGAAATTCGCGACGCCTCCTCTATGAGGAAGCCAAAAATACAGACAATGCTTCTTCATAGAAGAAGCTTCGCGAATTTCAATTTTCAACTTTTATGAAGAAGCGATATGAAAATGCCAATTTTCAACTTTTTTAACTAATGTAACTCAGTATAGATATTCAGTAACACAGTTCTAATCCGCGATAAAAGTCAATGTTCAGATAAGAACATACGTTTTACTGAGAAATGTGTTTGCAAATTAGTGTTGTGCATTAATTCTTAATTTTTTTAAATTTATGCTTCTCGGTAGATTTAAATATGTGCTGTTCCATCTACGCTATAAAACTTTTGTACTTTTTTATAAACAAATCACTTTTATAGTGTAAATATATTTCTGCAAAAAAAAAAAAAATGTTTCTTCCAACAAAACGTTGGAAGGAAAAAATTGAAAAAAATGCGTTATGGCTCTTGGGAGTGAAGTTTCTTCGATCTTAGGGATAAAATTGTACTACACAGTTCCACGTAGTTGTTAGGATTATCGTTATTATCGGCGCATGTACTTTCCCGTTTGGTCTTCCCGAGACCGCCTTCGCGATCCGCTACCTGTTGCACTGTGACGTCCAAACCAGCTTCTGATCGACCGACGCACGAAGATTTATGCGCGTTTAATAAATCTCAGTGTAGTCGTAGTTATCACTCGATGTTATCGCCGAGCACGGCGGTATAATTATATTTAATGAACGCACTGGAAACCAAAGAAAAATGCAACAACCTTGGAGCGTAGGCGAAGATTCATTCATCCGTGTGGGCAATAATTGAACCGCCATCGACCGTCGTCGCGCCACACCGAGGCCTAAACGCGTAATCACTTGCGAGACCGGTCAATCCTCATTCTTTACGTTAATGTGCTTCAATTATGAGAAAAAAATAATTACCGATCTGATATTCAAATTCTCCACAATGTTTGTGCAAATTTTGCAATGACCGATTCGAGACAGCGCCGCTGAACGAAAATTCATACACCCAGAAAAATAATTTATTTTACGGTCACCGTTTATTTGGTTTGAGTAAAACATTTATTTGATTTAAATAAATATTTATTTTAATCAAGTAAATAGTTACTTAAATGAAATAAATATTTATTTTAATCAAGTAAATAGTTACTTAAATGAAATAAATATTTATTAATAAATATTTTACTTGAACCAAATAAACGGTGGCCGTCAAATAAATTATTTATCTGGGTGTAGGTGCCGATTTACGCGGCGGCGCTCGGCGAGCGACCGAGTGTTAAAAATGTAAATCGGTAAAAAAACAGTGCTCGAATTTTGCGAGTGAGGAAATTCATTAATGCGACCGGAGAGATTTGCATGAAATGCCGTGACGCGTAACGAGCGATAGACATGTTATCGCTGACAGACAATTAAAAAATGACGTCGATATGATTAGTAATATTTGTTTAGTTTTTTTTTCCTTTCTTTTTTTATTATCTCGACGATCGGCGGATACAAAGTCCAGGGTTGAGAGCGTGTGTAGGTGTGCGGCGTCCTCGTGGCCGTGCAACTATACTTCATCCGAACGATTCTCCGAGAAACATTCGTATTCAAATGTGTACACGCAATGCAACGAATACGCGACCTCCCGTGTACGACTCGCACAGTTCATGAATATATCTGGCGTATGAAAAGCGTGAGAGAGACGCGTGTGTTACGTGATAAATTTATTGTCGTTCGCAAGCGCGCTCGGTCGAAGAATAAAACAAAAATGTAATCCTCTCGGTTATTGGTCGGACTGGAGATTTGTCTGTACGAAGCAAAGAACTTGGAGTGTCCAAAATATCGGAAAATAATTCATTTTATGACCTTTTGCCCAGATTAGTTTTTACTAATATATATCTTTTTTTTATTCCGCCCGAAACGTGGTAAAAATGTCTTTTTACAATTTTTCATAAACTTCGAAAAGCATGTTGATGCTTTTCCGTTCGTGAAGATAAAAAATTCAAACTCGTTAAAAAAAATATTCAAACCAGAGCATGAAATTCGTAATTCATGCTAATAGAAAATATTTTTATCAAAACATACTAAAGTTTTTCAATAAAAAAAAAAAAACAAAAATAGAATTTCATTACAGTTATAAATTCGCGTTAAAAAATAAAGTTTCTTGAAAAACTCTCGTTTGGCAAATTCGTTGCATAATATTATTCAGAAGGCTCGGAGTGGCATCGCACCAACAAGTTATTCTTGCAACCGGTTGAGTCGATCCCGCGAGACAAGTGTACAAATAAAAAAATAGAAAAAAATGAGCGGAAAAAAACTCTTTACTTCAACAAGCGGTTGAAGTAAAATTCTTTGAATTGGACGCGACAAATTTTCGTATAACCGTTACATTATTTCCAACGAGTTTTTTCACGTGCAATTTTCGGACGCAAAGCGACCCAAACGGTGACGACAACGCAGCTCGGAGAAGCGTCTCTCGGCAAATCGTCGCTCGGATGCGCGTTCTCAGTGTACGACGAGCTTTCACAATGACGATTATGCAAAGCTCACGGGGTTGTCGCGTGTGTGGAACGAGCGAGCGAGTTCGAGTGTGAATAAAATGCGAATGCGAATAATTCCTATAAAAAAGTACGCGTATTACCTCTTGCGAATTCTCGGACGTATTATGTCCTCAAGAATCCATACAATATATATATTTATGCACATTTATATATTAAAAATTTACCGTACTCGAACGTGCATTTCCATTAGGAGAGCAAAAGTGGGTACATTAAGAAGAAAAAAAAATGCTCTCGGTCTCGGGGTGTCGTAAAAATATAAAAATATGTGACAAGGCTGGTGCGAAACTCGTTTCCCAAGAGATAGTTAAAGTGTCTCTCAAATTCTAGAGTAATGTGGCCGCTAAAAATGCTTTGTCAAGAAATGGATTTTTTTCCAAAAAAGATTTCCGTCAAAGCAATTATTTGTGTAACAAAACGTGGATAAAAAATTGTGAGAAAAATCAAAGTGGGTGATCAAAGTTTTCTTCGATGAAGTAAAAATACACATTTTTTCGGGTTCTCATATATTCACGGAGAAAAATAGATGAGCAAGATTTCAGCAATCGTTGCGCCGAAAATATTTTTATACCAGATATTTAAATAGTAAAATAAAATGTGCAACACGTATTGCGAATTTTCCACAACTCCCATGCGGAAACATTTGAAATATAAAAATTGCCCGGTTCGATGTTCGATAAAAACAAGTTTCGCAATTTTCCAGATAACACTTGTCGGGATTTCAATTTCCGCACCGAGAAATCCTGCAGGCATTACTATTTAAATAGTAAAATAAAATGTGATGTGAAAAACATTTGAAATATTAAAATTGCCAAAATCTTACTGTCTATTTTTCTCTGTGTTCTCCTTACAAACAAAATTATTTAAAATTTATAAGAGGTTCGATGTTCGATGAAAACGAGTTTTACAATTTTCCAGATAACACTTTTCGGGATTTTAATTTTCGCACCGAGAAATCCTGCAACCAGCAGGTGTGTTACCGTTGCTCGTTTGTATGCTCGCGAGTATTACGTATATCACTGTCACCCCACCCCCGCGATCAATCGAACTCTCGCTCATTCAATCGCTCGGCTGACTATGCACCGCGTGCACTTCTCGCGATATCTACGTGTATGTCTCCGCTCTCTCGTTCCGTTTCTCTTGCGGAATATTTATCGAGTTTCGACGTTCATCAATCCATGTATCCAAAGGTTCTTGTTGAGAATGAAAATGGATGTTACCTGGAGCGTGCTGGCCCAACCGAATTCTCACCAATTGGCAATGTGCATAGCTGTGCACACTTTCGTTGGACGACCGGAAATTAATTGCTCGAATCGGTCAGCCAAAAAGTGAAAACACATAACCGTGTCATTTATTCGAGATTAAATTATTTCGTTGGCTATATTTGCCAAAGAACAATACCGGTACTCCGGATATGCAGGGGTAAATATTCGGTTGCTACATAAAAATTGCAGTAACAAAAATTGATCCAAGACCGTCGAGAGAGGAAAGAAATTAATTGTGTGTCATAAACTAAAAATAAAAATTGTCACATAAATGTAACGAAGTAAATAATAATCAGTTCTGTCGCTTGTGCGTTTGAAATCAGTTTTAAAATCGAATTGATGAGTATCAAGTTTGTTATTTTTTAATAAATAAAACTTCAGTCACTAAAACTTATTTATAAAAAAATTAAAAAATATTATTTATGTTTATAAATAAAACTTATTTATTTATAAAGATCGAATTTCCAAGCTGCATTAAATGTCCTTCGAGCTGGCTCGGAGATCAAACGACATTTTAATGCAACAATTTATTACAAAAAATAAAAAACGTCATACTTGTGTCTCGGTCCGTTCATCCCGAGCGCCGCACTTTTATCGAAACGCTCCAAACCTCAAAGCACCAACTCTCGAAAAAAAACGAACTTCACTTCGTATTTCACTCGCGATAAAAATAAATTGAACAGTCTAACGAGTACTGCAAGTGGTACGTATATCGTAAACTACTGTAGGTCTGCTGTCAGATGCACTCGACGCACTCTCGGCCGCACCGGACACACGGGTCAAATACACAGCCTGCAGTCTGGCCTGCGACCCGCCACCGATATGGCAAATAAAAAGCAATAAAAAATAAAATAACCGAACGAATCTCCAATGCACCGACCACTTTTTTCCTCTATGCGAAAAACGTAGGAAATTGATATTTATTTTTTAATTTTTTTTATTTTTATTTTTAATAACAATTTATCGATGTATTAGATACCATAGAGAAGCTCGAAACTTTTTCACCGAGCGGTGGAAGAACACGATTTGCGACGACAGCTTACTCCACTTGAGGAGTTCCGAGACGCAAGAGCGTGTGTACGCCGCTTCAGCTCCGCGTGGAGTAAAGCGCTATCAGAGATACCGAAAGCATCGGGCCGGCCCCGGCGAGCACGTCGAGAGTTGTCATTAGCTACAGAGCGCGGATGAGCGCAGGGCACGCCGCGGGGCAAAATACACGCAGTCGGCGAGTACGCAACGCACGCGGAGCGCATTCGCGGGCACTGACAGAGCCGGATAGCGCGTTGATAACAGCGGGGAGCTGGGAGCGAAAAGTGAAGAGGGCCCGAATTCGCTGGCCTTTTTGGGGCTACAGCACATTGAGGTCTTGAAAGTCTCGATTTTTGGGATTTAAGTGGAAAATATTGGGTTGGAGCAAAATAATTGTCATATTCGTGATCAGCGGGAAAAAATACGTGGAATATAGCCTTGAAACAAAAAAAAATCGATTGAAAAACGATTTTTTCCTTCTGGAGCCACTTTTGGAAAATTGTCAATTTTCGTTATTTTCAAAGGTCGATATCTCGGCTCCCAATGCAGCTAGGAACAATCCGGGCTATCCATCGTGTTCTGCGGGAAAAAATACACAAGATACGGTCCTCCCCGAAGTTTTGGACGCGTTATATTGTGCTATTTCGGGACGTTCAAAAACGCAGGATTTAGGATTTTTTGACGAAATGTTTTTTTCTTTTTTTTAAATGAAGTGTCACGTATTTGGACTTATTTTTCCCGCTGCGCACGAATCCGCTGGCCTTTTTGGGGCTACAGTACAGTGAGACATTGAAAGTCTCGATTTTATGCACGAAAAATCGTATTTTTCGGATTTAATTGGAAAATATTGGGCTGGGCGAAAAATAATTATCATACTCGTGATTAAAAACAAAAAAAATGAAATTAAAAGAAAATTGATTGAACAACGATTTTTCACTTCTGAAACCACTTTTGGAATAATGTAAATTTTCGTGATTTTCAAAAGTCGATATCTTGGCTCCCACTTATGACATCTTCCGTCAGTCGAAACTTGTGTTTGAGAATTTTTCCATATTTTTTCTAACTTTAATTTCCGAATAATAATTTTTGTTCGGTTTTTTTAAAGAGTTTTACCACAATTTTGTATTTTATATCGTATTTCACTCGACCTCGACGGACGGTAAAAATATTGCAGGGAGATATTGTTTAAGTGGCCATTAAACTTGAGAGTTTCCTCGTATCTCGAAGGCTGATTGGGGAGAACGTATGCGTCTTCGAGCTCACTTAATCGATATCCTTCTCTCTTAACCACTCGTTGTGTTTACCGTCAGTTTGATCAACGCATGTCACTACACAATTCCGAAAACAAATATTATCGTGCGGCCAACATTATTTGTCTGTTTGCTGGATAAAGGAAACAAACTGAACTACGAGACGGCACTTAGTCATCGCCAAGTGATGCTTCGAATTATGCTCGTTGATATCTTTCGGCTTAAGTTTGTGAAATCCCAGGCTTTTCGCTATTGTCTTGCCCGGAGCAGATAAGATGACTGGTTATTTGCTTTGTTCTCGCAGAGTGGCATTAAACGAGTTCGCAGACCGTTTTTAATTTGTTGTTAAAAATGATTAATTATCATATTTCGTAACGAGTTTCGAGACGGAATTTATCGAACGTTCCGACGGTCGATAGTTTTCATTGAAAATCGCCCACATATTTTCCCGACTCGCAATTTCATTTTTTATTTATTTTTATCATTAGGTGTTTTCATTAAACCTTTGATTTACATTTCGATGTAGATGAAAATAATTGATTCGCTCTCAGTAAGCTGTGTCCAAAAAATTTAACGTAAAAAAAGCAACACAGTTTTATCGACAATATATAATTAATGTCTGAAATATTTTATTGGACATTTTTTTTGCAAAATCTTAATTTTTTTTTTTACAACGAAATATTATCTAAAATGAATGAGCAAGTACTTTCGTCTATCCATTATCAGCGACGAGACAAATTTTTATAAATTTTAATCTCGCAAAGCGACTTTACGATGAAAAAAAAATCTTTCATATAAAATTTGTTCGTACTCAAGAGTCGGAAAAAAGTTACCTGCCCGTGCAGTCCATGTCAGCGGCCAGAAATGCGACTGGAGTGGCAGCGGGAAAGCAAAAAAAAATCCCCAAACTAAAATTCACAAAAAAAGTCAACACATTTCTATAGGTTTTTTTTTTGTTGGAATAACGACTGAACATTTTGAATTTTATTGAAAATATATGTTCAATATCTGAAATATTTTATTGGTAATGTTGCGAAATCTTCAATCTTTTTTACAATGGAAAATTATTTAAAATGAATGAAAAAGTACTTTCGTCCATATTAACAGCGACAGGATAAATTTTTATCAATTTTAATCTCCCGACTTTATGATGAAAAAAAAAGATCTTCCATATGAAATCTATTCGTAGTCAAAGAGCTAGAAAAAAAGTTACCTGCTCGTGCAGTCCATGCCAGCAGCCACGAATACAGCTGGAGTGGCAGCGAAGAAGCAAAAAAAAATTCACCAAAGAGTCGCTGCACGCTGGAGTGACACACTTGCCTTGAATGGGGGCCCGTTATCTCCCCCGCGAATCCGTGTCAAGCCTTAGGAAAACTTTATATAATCGTGCAGCTCATGAATCACGATATTTTTCTACTCCAAGTTTGTATCACTTTGCGTATAACGGTATGTAAATGGGCAGGGTCGAGAAACCCTCGAGAATCGAAGAAAAAAAGGAAGTTACGCGTTGTCGATAATTGCGCGGCTCTGAACGTGCTGTTTAGCCGAATAATCGTCCGGTTCGATTAGCGTCGGTCTAAACGACATTGCCGCAACAAATCTACCCAACTAACGCTCGACATCCTCTGCGCTTCCATGCTTTTCTTCGCGCCGATGCCTTCAATAATTTTCCTAATTGAAACAGAGACCACAAAGAAAAAACAAAACACGAAAACGAAACAGTTTCTGATGATTCGGAGTTAACAGAAATTCGTACGAAAATTCAGTTTTGCCCCAGAATTTAAAATGATAAAAAAATGTTAATCGAGTCTGAAATTAATATCTCTTAATCAATGAATTAATAATTTTTTAAAACTTTATAGTACTTAATAGGGTAACAGTGATGAATATGGCCCACCTCGATTAACACGTAAATCAATGACATATGGACCGGCCCATATTCCTCACTTTTACCCTAATTAAAAAATAATATAATCACAATCAAGCCTGGTAATTTTTTAATAAAAGTTCGATCTTAAGCTCGAAATGAAAATTCGAACCTGCAAGAATTCTGATTCCTTGGGCGTTTTTCTCGGTCATCGACCCCCTCCCCTCCCCCCAGACACTCGTTCGTAGCCTGGTGAAAGTGATCGGTCGATTCAACTCCAAGTTTCCACATAGAAAATCATCAATAGTCAATAATGATAATACCTCGTAGCGAGTTGCAAAAAAAAACCGAGATAAAAGTTGGAGTCGAGGAATTGCTAAAAAAATGTGCCTTTTGGCTGAGACTCGGGGACCTCGAGTTCTCGCGTAGCTACGTCCACAATTGCACCCACAGTACCGTAAGGGCCCAACCTCGAACCAGCGATAATAAATAAATAAATAAATAAATAAATAAATAAATAAATAAATAAATAAATAAATAAATAAATAAATAAATAAATAAATAAATAAATAAAAGTAATAATAACTCTGCCGGAGCGGGCGGACTCGAAGAACGTCCGACAATCTCCGTCGCGATACACACCTCGGGGAGCACGAGCGGTGTGCGCCGCATCGAACCGGTGATAGCTAGTTAATACCTACCCAGATTACCCGGTAATTATTACCATGCGAACGCTGTTTACTCATGCGAGAATGAGCGAAGATGTGATGAGGACGTTCCTCCGGCAGCACGCCGAAGACGCACTTTACTCACGCACGGACGTGGGGGATAAACAACGATGTGTCTACGCAACAGCTTCGGGCTGTGAATCGTCGATCTGTTGCGTTCTTCGTCTACTTTAAGGAGGGAGTCTCGCTGCGCGCTGACTTCACATAGTTTCAACAACAATAAGAGAAAACTGCAAGTACATCTTGATGGTGTAAAAATCTGAAAAAAATCATGTATACTGAAGGTATTGAGAAGATTAATTTTGCAGAAGGTTAACATTCTTCAATTATTATTATAATAATTGCAGTATGTTATTAACAAATTCATCAAAAAATTAATTGGTTAACAAATTACCCGGCAACAAAACTTTTTTTTTATGGAAATGATTCGTTTATTTTTCTGAATAC
>JAPYZD010007287.1:0-11139 GCA_030522725.1 Ichneumoninae sp. B BG-2022a
TTCTTCCTGAGTCACTGGAAACGCTGGCTCGCAATTCGCCTATAATCATTCCTTCATCGAGACATTCAGTCAAAGCCCAACAATGTGGCGTATGGTGAACGTTTGGAAAAATCTGCGCTCCAGCAATCCGGATATCGAGTTCTTGAGCTTTTTGATATCCCGCATCACAGTCCGAATTACAGAAGAGCAAAAGAACGGACATTACAGGCGTAAAGTGAATGTCCATAAAGTGGCAATCCTGTCCCTTCAATCCGAAAGATGATTATCTTTTAGCGCAAAATTAACGGAAAAACATCATGACCTCTGAATTTCGTCGATTCTTCCTCAGTCACTGGACGCGCTGGCTGGCGGTTCGCGTACATACGCAAGACCGATTTGTCCCCAGAAAGAAGAAACCGCCGCAAGGCGACCACGTGCGAGCCGAACAGAAGAAGAGATCCACTCTCCGGGTAGCGAGAGTACCGGTCCGGGTATTTAACCGCCTGGGACGAGAGAGACGTCGAGGGGAAGGGGGAAGGCTCGCCTATCGTTGACCCTTTGCACTTTATTATGCACGGTGTCGTGAGTTAGCGCAAATAATGTCGTCGTAAACCAATCACCCTCCGTTCCACGCCTACGCTACCCGTGGCTTCTTTCCCCGTCGTCCCTCTCTCGTTGCGCCGAAGTGCACCGGTCTCGCGGCAATAGCAATGCATCCTTGTGTACACTCGTGTGCTGAAGTTGTTGGTCCCGTAAGAATGGCACACGTGTACGACGGTGCTGCGGGAGGATCAGGATCTACGAACGGCCGGGTTGTGAGGTAGACCGCGAACGAACGATTAACGACGACCGGCAATCTTTGGAATAAATTCGATTTAAATGTTCGAACGTGGCCTCGACCCCTCACCCTTCTCTGTTCCCTGACGTCCCTCGGCGTTCTCGCTCCCACAGACGACTGAGAAATCCAAGCGACAGGATTGCCGGTATCGCCGCGCCACCTTACTCAGCGGCCGGCACCCTCGCCAGTGCTTTACCTTTGGCCACTGCGACACTCGTTCGCTGCGAGGCTCCGCACACTGTTAACTGTCGTGATACCGGCGCGAACAATAAGAACCCAAGCTTTACGATACGGGAAACGAGTCGGAGATATCATTTTTCGGATTATCCCTCCACCGTTTCCATCGTTGCGACATGGAAACCGGCAGCGAAGCGGCTGTAAGATTCGAGCTTCGGAGCCACGGAACATTGACTGTGAATGGCCAATTTAGATTGGAAAATGCAACGAAGTTACTTACCATACTGATAGGTAGTATGGTAGGTTAACGAAGTCCGATAAGTAGTATGGTAATTTAACGAAGTCTGACACGTAATATGGCAGGTCAACCAAATCCTATAGGTAGTATGGTAAGTTAACGAAGTCTGATAGGTTAACGAAGTCTGATAGGTTAACGAAGTCTGATAGGTTAACGAAGTCTGATAGGTTAACGAAGTCTGATAGGTTAACGAAGTCTGATAGGTTCACGAAGTCTGATAGGTTAACGATATCTGATAGGTTAATGAAGTCTGATAGGTTAACCAAGTCTGATAGGTTAACCAAGTCTGATAGGTTAACCAAGTCTGATAGGTTAACCAAGTCTGATAGGTTAACCAAGTCTGATCGAAGTCTGATAGAAAGTGTGATACGTCAATCGTTGCTTCGTATTATTGTAAGGAAGAACAAGATTTCATTTAAAAAATGTTATGTCACAGTGAGTATCGATTTGCGCTTGGACTTTCAGTCGGGTTTACGTCCCCGCCCACATGTCGATTAATTACACCAAAGCTAATAACTTCAAAAAAAATTGCATTCGCCAAAAAAAAGGCTTCGCGGTGTTTCAGGCTTCCACATAGGCATATCGCGTTCCTTTTCACTAGAGTCCCTTTTTCGCAGTCTTCATCCGAAGTTCTGCTGCCCCAGGCCCACAGCAGCTTTTACCAGCCACTCTTCTCCGCTCAGCCGTTTTATATAGCTCCCATACGTCAACGTCCATTACATTTCCAGCGCCGGCAGTGGTACCGACGCTGGTAGGAGAAGGAGGCGAAGCGTGGGTGTTCGGAATACGACGGACCGGCGAGCCAGCCGCTCCAAGGCTTTTAATGTTTTCGACTCGTTCCTCGAAAGCGCAGCAACGGCGGCAGCATCCGAGCACTTTTTATCTCACCTTGCAGCTAATTAGCGCGAGTCCAGCAGCACATACCGGACGCGGACCTGGTCCGGCAGCTCCCATTCCAGCCTCAGACGCTGCCTTTTTAGCCGGGAATAGCTCACGCGAACAACGATCAACACTCTTGTGTAAATCCGGCGTGGGAGTTTCGCCGTGTAGGGCGAACGCTATAGTTTCCGATCCTAGAAACTGGGCAATCGTAGTCGTCGTCACGTTGTTGGCTTGTCCTACATGAAGCATTTTCCAGGCCCTTGACGACACTGAGAAAAAAATTGGTTGGGCTAAACAAAAGTCGCGGTGACATACGTTCAAAGCTGTTATTTGTTTGGTACAAATAAAGCATGGTTTTGTTAAACGATTATTTGCTTCGATTCAGCCCAATTTTGTCGATTGAAACATACATTTTTGTTGTACCAACCAAGTACACCTTTGAACGTAGGGGAGAGCGGGGCAAAATGGGGCAACGGGGCAAAACGGGGCAACGGGGCTAAACGGGGTTTTTGGGCAAAACTAAATTTTCCAATCATTTTTGGATCCGACAAGGTGGTAAAACTGGGCAGAAAAGCCTGATGTATCCGATGGGGCGAATTCGGGCATCCAAAAATTATTGGAAAATGACGTTTTGCCCAAAACCCCGTTTTGCCCCGTTGTCCCATTTAGCCCCGCTCTACCCTACGTCACCGCGCATTTGCTTCATCGAATCATTTCTTTTTATCAGTGAAAAGACAGTCGGATCGGCGATTCAGAATAGCCGACAGAACTGCGATGAGAATTATTACATGAAGCATTTATACCGACAGCGTTAGGAGCGCGGTCGGTGTGTGCCTTCGGCGGTCTCCCGAGTCAAGCAGCTTTGCTTGCGTCCAGTAAACGGATGGGTGACCGCTCAGCCCCACACAGCTTGCACATCGAATGTTGAGCGGGCAGGCCAGTTTTCTGAGTTCTTGATGTTAAAACATCGAGAAATCAGAAAAATATAGGGCCGTCTGTACCGACACGGGTTTTCCGCAGTTTCCCCGTGTCCTCGGCAAACGCACACTGAAAAAAAATATCATCGACTCAAGTAAAATTTGATTCCGGGCTGCCAAAGAAAAAAATTATTATTTCAATTCTATTTTTAATTCTAACAGTCCCATACGGGATTGAAACGATAACACGTCACTTTGACAATCTTGCTGTCGTTGTTTCAACATCATATGCAATTGTAAGAATTGAAAGTAGAATCGAAATAACAATTTTTTTCGTTGGCAGCCCGCAAGCAAATTTTTTTTCAGTGCACTGGAAGTTAGGTAGCTTAGTGAAGTGCGGGTAGGGCGTGATAGGGGGGAAAGGGCGGATTACGTAAAAACCCGAGAAGGTTATACGATGGAACATACAAAAAATAAAAAATAAATATACGAAGCATTTCATGGGCGCTTTGGAACAGATTAGGTATTTTCCATCCTGCAGCGTATTGACAAGGCGTTTTGGCGTTCAGCAGCCAGCGATCTGCCGTTTTTTTCCAGTTACGCCGAAGCCCCACCTACGACCTAAAAAAAAAGATCAGCGAACGCCAGAGGCGAACTACTGGAAATGGGTAAAAAAGGAAAATCCTGTGACGAAGTCCGTCGACGCGTCGACCAGGCCATTCAGAGAGACGCACGAGCGGGTAGCCTTTGACAAAATACGGACGGGCGGTCGAATCGGAATAACCGACAGAATTCCGATTAAAATTATTGCGTGACGCATTTCATAGGCTCTTTACAACAGATTAGGTATTCACTATCCTGCAGCGCATTGACGTGACCTTTTGGGGCGCGGCAGCCTGTTTGGAGTCAGCGATCTGCCGTTTTTTCACTTGCGGCAGAATTCCACCTGGAAATCAAAAAAAAAAAAATGAGCAAAGACCGGAGTCGAATTGCCGGAAACGGGTAAAACGCATGTGACGAAGTCACATGCATTTTTTGCATGACGTCATCGCACGAGCGTCGGGACGGCCTTTGACAAGATACGGCCGGGTAGTCGAATCACAATAGCCGACAGAACTACGATTAAAATTGCCGCGAGGGTGAGGCAGAAGTATCAAATGAAAGTATGGAAATGGGTTTGCTCTGCGATGTAAATGCACGCGAAGATCCTGCATGCGAGCGCGCGACGCACGCGCTGAATCCACGACGGCGGAAAAGTCCGACGCATCGCACGCCCTGTGAGCAACATCACACACGGAGCTTAGCGCGCAGAACGCTTCCACAATTATTCCAAACTCATTTTGACTCATTACCGCGAAGCGCCCCGACGGTGCGTCCTCCGCCTCTTCCGCCGTTCCGGCGACGCGAGGCGTTTCGCACGCCGGAATTTGTCCGGGCTTCGTAACGATGCTGTGTAACATGCCTCGTTGAGTGTGATATACGCAGCGCGGAGATATTCTTAGTCGCCGGTAAGTGCGTTTTATATCCCGGTACATCCGGAACAGCGCGAACGACTCTGCACACACCTCACTGTTATGGATAAACGTTGGGGTGTTTTTTTTTTTTTTTTTTTTTACGCAACTGAAAGGAGCAGAGAAATTAGGAAGCGGGCGCCCGCCCCGGTATTTTTTTGCGCGACCCTTCGCAGATTAATTTTCATATTTATGTATCTTGTCCCCGGTATGTAACGGCGGAGAGGTCATTAAGCTTGCGGCATCGCCGAGCTGCAACCGCGATAACGACCTGTAATCTGCAGGGTCTCGATCGTCCGATATGATTTGGACACGAACGTGCAACTCGTTCCGCACCAACGTGCTCGTGAAAGCCCGTCGGGTTACCATGGTTCCCGCGGAAATCGGACGATACCGATCATCGCGCCGTTTATTTCGATCGGCGAAAAGGCTGTCCACCAATTCCACTTCGGGTCGAATTTTGTGACATTAGTTTGAACTTAAGATCGGTTTTGAGGTTGAACTTAAGATCGAAGTTTGATCCGAACTTCATTGCGTGCATAAGTTTCATCTTAAGTTCGGATTGAACTTTGATCTTAAGTTTGGATTGAACTTTGATCTTAAGTTTGGATTGAACTTTGATCTTAAGTTTGGATTAAACTTTGATCTTAAGTTTGGATTGAACTTTGATCTTAAGTTTGGATTGAACTTTGATCTTAAGTTTGGATTTAACCTTGATCTTAAGTTTGGATTGAACTTTGATCTTAAGTTTGGATTGAACTTTGATCGTAAGTTTGGATTTGACGTTGATCTTAAGTTTGGATTTAACCTTTGATCTTAAGTTTGGATTTAACTTTGATCTTAAGTTTGGATTTAACTTTGATCTTAAGTTTGGATTGAACTTTGATTTTAAGTTTGGATTTAAATTTGATCTTAAGTTTGAATTTAACTTTGATTTTAAGTTTGGATTTAAATTTGATCTTAAGTTCGGATTTAACTTCGATCTTAGGTTCGGATTTAACTTTGATCTTAGGTTCGGATTCAACTTTGATCTTAGGTTCGGATTCAACTTTGATCTTAATTTCGGATTTAACTTTGATGTTAAGTCCGACCTCAAGTTCAGACTTAAGATCAAACTGAAGCACGAAATCAAGGTCGAACTGAAGTACGAAATCAAATTCGACTTTAACGCAATGAAGTTCAGGTCGGACTTCAATCTTAATTTCGATCTCAAGTTCAAACCAGTGTCTTCAAATTCGACCCTTCGAGACCTCTCGATCTAGCGTCTGTCCAGGCATATAGTAATTCCCTCTGATCTTCGACCCGCCAAGAGTAATTGTCTCCACTCCATCAATATCCTCATGAACCCGACCGAGCGTGCATGTTTATCCGCTCCACGATCGAATTTACGAGTGGAACACGTGAAATTAACTGCAAATACTCAAAGCGTTTTATTGTGCCGAGGAGCGTGGCAGTAAAACCCTCAGAGGCGAGTAACTTATTATACCAACCGAATATATCCAACCGACGACTTATAGTACATAGTCGTCGAGTGGACGGAAGCAATTTCTCATCGGGAACTGTGCTCCGCGCTCCCACAGGGTGCAATAAGTTTCCGCGTGCCCTCTGCTCCTCCCGAACTCTCGTTAGGCGTCTCTCGCCTCTCCCTGTCCTCCTCGACCCTCCACTTCCGTATCTCCGCGTCTTTTCTTCGTCTCCCTCGCTCCCTTCCCGGCAAGTTTAGAAAAAGAGCCAATCCGCGGGGGTGGGGCGGGTGGGGTTTCATTAGGAAATGGATGAAACAGTGGTTATACAAGGATCGGGGAAATGTGGGAGAGGGCAAGGAGGCGAGGGTGAGGCACCACCATTACCGACTGCGAAAGGAGGGCCGACCGGGAGGGCGCGCTCCAGAGAGAGAAAGCTTTGAAGCTGTGCAGTGCCCGCTTTTGCTTCTGCTCGCCGGCGATGACTCGGACTGATAATCCATTAGGATCCGTCTACTTAGAGTATAACATCTATTTGAATGCAAATCAATAGGGAATGGGGAAAGGACGCCGGCCAGTAATTGGTCCGGCTTTATTGGAGCTCTCAGTGTCTCAAAGAGCATCTCGTTCGGTCATCTCCTCCGAGTTCTCTCTGCCTTCCCTGCCGGTCCACGGCCCTCTTCCTCCCCCGACCCCGCCTCATCCGCCTCATCTTCTCGGCCTGTCCTCTCGTACGTACTATCGCAGGCTGCCTCTTTTCACCCTTCCGCCCCGTCGCACCGTCATCCGCGAGCCCTGCGAACCGGCACAGCCATTGGCTGACAACTAGTTACTTGTCGTTTCTGCACAGTGAATAGTCGGAGAAACATCTCGGATCGAGAGAGATACACGCACCGCCGGCAGCCGCTTTGCCTTCCTCGAAGGTACAACCGCTGTACCGTTTGTTAGGAATGGCACTGTGGCGGCGAGGCTCACCGGTACTGGAAAAAGGTGATCTTCAGCGTATCTCTGGGTTTCCTCGCGCAGTCCGCGTCACTGCACCGCGCTCCGGCTTCGACATGCATGAGCGGGCGGAGATGCAAAGTGGAGACCCAAGTTTCGAAGGTAATGATAGGACCTGTAGGTGGCCTGGATTTTTCCGAGGCTGCATCGTCGTTGACGAGATCGGCATACTTCGGCGAATCATCTTCCGCGGATGCTGCTCTTGAAGTACCAATGGAGTACTTTAGGTCAACTTTGCTGAATAGCGATATGAGGAAAATTCTGTGTGATTGGGCAGATTGGAATCGATGCAGTTGCCATTGGGAGCTTCGGCGCTGATCTCATCGTGTCGGACACACGAGTGAGCTGTGTGTTATCACAGGAATGGATGGTCATTGGCGTCAGCAATGGAGAACTCTTCGACATTACATGGATTATCCTATCCACCGACACGTGTAGGGGAGACCGGGGCAAAATGGCACAGCGGGGCAAAACGAGACAGTTAGGACAAAACTCAATTTTCCAAATATTTTTGGATGCCGCACTTTGTCCCAACGATACATCCGGGTTTTCAAACCCGTTTTGCCCCACGTACTACCATCGCCATCATGCAAAAGTTATTGGAAAATTGTGTTTAGTCTCATTATCCCGTTTTGCCCCGCTTTCCCCTAAGCAATTTCACACTCGTAGAACAGTGATAAGGCTGACTTCTAATTTTATGAAACGATTGATGGAACAGGATTGGAATTGTGACTCAATTCCTGCTCCTCGATGGGTTTGCGTGGATGGAAAGTGTCCAGAAACCTGGCGTTAAAGATTTATAGCAGATTGGATTCGTCTAGAGTGGAATTGATGAATTTGGCATTATCAGCTTACTCGCTGGTCTCATCGTGTCCGACACATGAGTGTGCTGTGCATTGTCACAGGAATGGAAGTTCATCAGCGACAGCAAAGGAGAACTCTTTGACATTACACGGATTACCCTATCCACCAACACGTGTCAGCAATTTCATACTCGTAGAGTAGTGATAAGGCTGACTTCTGATTTTATGAAACGATTGATGGATCAGAATTGAAATTGCGACTGGTACAAAGTCAGATAAAGAATCTAATTCCTCGTACCACAGCGTCGCTGTGTCTCGATGGCTTAGCGTAGATTCATCCAGAAAAATAATTTGTTTGACGGCCACCGTTTATTTGCTCTAAGGGAAATATTTATTCCATTTACGTAACTATTTACTTAATTTAAATAAATATTTATTTAAATCAAATAAATAGTAGCAGTAGTAGTAAATGTATTTATTGACAATAATTACACGGTATGGATGGTGGTACATTTTAACGATTACATATTACATATATGCTGCCAAACGCCATCGATCGAAGTCCTTTAGCCACGGTTTTTCATTGTTTCACAATAAAAATGCTTTATTATTATTTTAAGTATTAGTACTTAAAATTAAAAATGTCAGTTTATTTCATCGTTGTTTATTGTTTCGACTCGCTGGTACATTGTACGTATTGGGTGTTTGAATGAATGTATTGTATTTGGTATGAGTTGTATGCATAATGGTTTGATATTTTCTGTTTGGGTTGCGGCGAATCGTTTGCTTAGTTCTCTGGTTCTCATTCTTATAGGTATAATTCCCGAAACTTCATACAGGAGGGTATTGCGAGGGTTATGTCGTGGATTATCAGGATGACGGATTGAATCAAATAAATATTTTACTTAAACCAAATAAACGCGGACCGTCAAATAATTTTTTTTCTGGGTGTGGAGACTCGGATTTATATGTTTCTGCATACCGACATATATTAGATTGTATCGATAAGGGTTTGACACAATGGAGTGACGAAACGGGACGCAAGGAAACGGTCTAGCTCTCGCGTATCTATGTGTACACGGGAGGAGGCTGCACGTACACCAATTTACCGATGTCGAATGTACGCTGGCGCGGGTGAGCTTTCCAATGGCTTCTTTCCACCGAAGACCGCATGATTAACGATTGAACGCACTTGACTTCCGATCCAAGTCGCTTCAACATTCGCATTCGCAGCAACGGGCGCTGACCGAGGAGTGAGAACAGCACTCGGCCTGCTCTCGCTCGTCTCGCCAACACATTCGCCATTTATTTTATTTTATTTTCGTTTTTTTTTATTCACTTCTTCACCACGCTTCCCCGTCCCACCTTCTTCTCTCTCCTTGATACTACAACCACTATACAACTATAGCTCGTGCCTCAAAAAGTTTCTCGTATCGCTCGCTCACTTCATTGATTTATGAAGCCTACACGCCGATCCGTCCCGTCCACGCTCTGGCGCGCCCGCCATCCGAACGCTGCAACTATTCGTCTTACATTATTATCGATTGAAAGTGGGAAAAAAATCAAAATAAAAATAATACTGGGAGAAAGTGGTCTCGCGAACGGAGGAGCAGGATTGTTGAATTCTTGGATTGTTGAAATTTGGGAAATAGGGCGATAGGGGCAAAGCGGGTACCTCGAATAAAAATAAAAATTGGGGGCAAAACGAACACCAAGTCTAAAATATTACAATTTTGAGTTCATTAATTTTTCATGATATGCCATCATGGTGGCCGCGGTCACGAAAAACCGGGAAAACCGGGAAAATTCAGGGAAAAAAATCTTGGTCAGAAAATCAGGGAAAAGTGGGGGAATTTCAAAATTGGTCAGGGAATAATTAAATTGTCGCCGAACTTTGTATAAATAAATAAGAAATACATAACAGGGAGCCTTAAAAAAATGGAACATTTCGAAAAACAAATAGAATTAAACATTAATACAATAATTATGCATTTTTATTTGCATCATTAATTACTTTTATTAGAAGTCGTTAGAAGTTTGGCTATGGAAAATTTTTAATTGGTCAGTGAAAAGTCAGGGAATTTTTTCGCGGGGAAAAACGGCCACCATGGCCATGTCACTTATTAAAAGGATAACAATACGAAACTTGCTCATACACAAAAAAGACGGCCGTCGCAAAAATAAAAAGAAAAATAGATTTCATCAAAAATCATTTGAAAAATGAATTGGAAAATCAAAAGAAAAATTAATATGCTCAACATATTTTTGAAAAAGTTTCTGAACGAAAATAGAATTTTATGTATTTCTTTTTTTTTAATTTCTTAAGCCAAGCAATTTCTGTTAGCACTCCTTGATTAGTAATTCTCCAAGTTGCTGGCTATCTTTGTGAATACTCGCTAATGGAAACGCCGGTTTATACAACGGTATGAACGGATTAGCATTAGTTATCGCACGAGTGAGCCTCTCTCGGATCCTGAAATCGCAGCATTCACCTCGAGTAGTATAAGTAAACTTGCGCGATTATTCCACCTTCCTAATATGAGTATGAGAATCTCGAACGAATCGACATCTCTTCCATTTTCACTATCGCCAATCGGGTTCTCTGAATCGTGCGAAGCTTCTCACCGCAATGAACCGTTATACCAGCAGCACGATTGGGCGAACTTATCAAAGGCCATTGCAAGAAATTAGCAACCAGTGTCGATTCACACAATTTTTTAAAGAATTTTGATAAACCGCTATCGTCAAACGCGCCTAAGTAGAACTTGTGATGAGCCTTAAGAGATCTTCACACTAAATTTCATCAGTGTCAATGCACTGCTTTAGGAAGAAAAAAATGTTTCACTTGTGAAATTTTATTCCCACAACAAACTAAATTGTCGCAGAAACAAGAAAGTTTTGTCGTGGAAGAAAAACCAATTGCCTCTGAGTAGTAATTTTTTTTATGCATTTACTAATGCCAATGTCAATGTACTTCTTCATGAAGAAAAAAAAAATTCACTTTAAGAATTTTATTTTCTAAGTGAACTTCCCGGAGCCAAGTTTGTGCAACGCAAAACACCGCCTTTCTAATTTGATGAAATGTAGTCTCATGCAGACATCTTCAGGGTCGTAACGTTATGAACCTGAAGATATATGCATGACAGCAAATTTCTTATTTGCCAATTGTTTCTTTCGATGCACTTTTTGACGAAGAAAAAAAAATTGTTCACTTAAAGAATTTTATTCCCTAAGTGAACTTCCCCGAGCCAAGTTTGTGCAACGCAAAA
>JAPYZD010007289.1:0-12308 GCA_030522725.1 Ichneumoninae sp. B BG-2022a
TGGTGCATATCTGCCTACGTGTACAGTCGTTTGGTGCATACTTTTTGTGTAAACCTGTTTTCGTGTAGACTTGGCAGGTGTACAGTTGGTCTCCACCCGCGACAAAAAGATGCAAATTTTATTTTATTATCAAACAAGTTTTACAGATAAGATATGACGATCTCTAAAGAAGAACAAGAAAAAAAAAGTCGACCTATTTTTTTTCAATTATATTTCGAGAGGGTTCGTTATCGCGAAATTGGAGAATTGGAGAGGCGAACTGATGACAGTTGATGATTTAATTTTTGAACTACAGTAATTGAATAACGAGCCCTCGGGCGTTGCGTCATCGTTTCGTAATGCGTTTCCCGACCGTTTTCACAGATGATTCGATAAAATCATTCCCATCTCCGTAACGAATCACTCGTGCGATACCGACTCTCTGCGAGATTACGAATCGCGGCTGACGTGAGAATTCTGACTCACCGTGATCTCTCGTGCCCACTTGGCGGCGGTTGAATTGACAACCCGGCGCGTGAAGTGTGTGCGAGGAAGAATCGCGCAATGATTTTACCTCGAGCTAGCCCGTTTACTTCCGCGGAACGATAAAAATCAATGGAATATATTATAATAATTAATACGGGCACGATACTAATTGCTTCCTGAAAGGGGGCTTCATAATCGCGCTGTGTTACGATATTTTAATCCTTTCCGGCCAGACACATACATATATATATATCTACATTTTATTTCACATATTATAATTTTTTTTATCTAAGATTTATCGTCGCTTAGAGAGTTCTCGGCGTACGCGAAGCCTCGACCGTGACACTGCGTTCCATTATACGCGATTATCAGACGTGTGGAACTACTAGGTCCGGAAGCATTGGAAGTATATATAGATATAGCAGAGTGTTTTGAAATCCGAGTAAATCGCTCGCTCGGTTCTGAAACTGACGTGCATTCATACGGTAGCGCGTTTGTATCCGCAAAATACACGCTTTTCAACGTCGTGCAGCAGGGGGGGGGGGTATTGCATAAGGTCGATCGATTAACGATATTACAAAGTTAGCTTCGACGAATCGAAGGTCGCGCACGTTCCGTCGGGGAGAGTCATCCGGCAACCTTCAACTTCGTGCCTGTCTACGGAGACGTGCGAGCCTCGAAGGTATTAAATCAATCAACTCGAAAATCTTCCGATAATCAAGTTAATAACTCGGTAAAATTTAATTCTCACGATGGAGAGACATTCGTGTCCACGTAGTTTCCAAATCCGACCGGATGTTCATCGGGATAAAAAAAGAATTATTGACATTTTCGGTCATGGATTGCTCGAGTACGATTCGAGAAAAAAAATCGTTCGAGCTTTTCACAGCTCGAGTGTAAAATATGCAAACGTACGTTGGAATTTATAATACAATTCCGCAAGAGTACAAAAAAAAGTTTGCATCAACGATAAAACCAGACGGCAAAAAACAATCGTGTGAAGTTTAATGTACTGGTAATGGAAGTTTTTATTCATAAACTGATATATTAAATTTCATGTGAAATTGTGATGAACAATCAACTGTATATTAGAAACTTTACTTTTAATAATTTACTTTAATTCACTGTAAAATTCCATTAATCGTTCATTACAATTATACATTAACTTTAATGCACCAGTTTTAGCATTAAAAACTGTCAGGCCGATGCATTAAATTTACAATTTTTTAACGGTGAATACCGAGAATATGGAAAGATATATGCATGTATATACATATGCATATATATAGAATCCAGTCGGTGAAATTTAATTCTCACAATGGAGAAACATTCCTCTCAATGCAGTTTTCAAATCCGACGAAATAAAATAAAATACTCGAAATTTTCAGTAAATACAATACATTTTCCCAAGAATAAAATAAAAAAAAAATAAAACGAAAATTGCATCAACGATAAAATAATAACGAGAATGTAAAAAAATACATGTTTATTATATGTAGATGAATATATATAAAATCGACTTACGAGTGCGTTGGCTACTCTTCTCTCGATCGATACCTTCTCGCTCGTTTCCCTCGTCCCTTTTCTCTCCGTCTATCTCACTCGTCTCGTTGGCTCGTTTCGCTGGGGGGAAACTCCCCCACTCCTCCGACCCTTTGTTCCCTCGTGCGAAGGCCGACGACGGTACGAACTCGAGACACCGGGACACTGTATACATATATATCTATATATTTCTATATGTATATATATATATATAATGCACTGAACATCCAACTCGCGTACGCGTATGCACCGAACGTACGCGAAACGCGGACGATGCCGAAGAAAACGAAATAACCGTTGCGCGCACCGACTCGACCAAACAACAGCAAACAGCCCTAAGCCGATGCTCCTCACCGACTCGAGATGCTCGGGAGAGCAGACACGATGACCCTCCGCAGCTAGCTCAGTTTGCTCGCGAGAGACCCCACCGAGCGAGAAACACTTCGAATAAGATAGAGCGTGTGCGAAATAAAAACAGTCCGTCGTTCCGGCGTTAAAAGTGTAAGACACCGGACGGTGGAGAAGCAGTAGCGAAACTCGCGACGTGCGGCTTCCCTCGTTCGGTCTTGGCCGGCTCGCGCACTCAAAACTCTTTATCCTTCCACTCTTCCTCTCTCATCATTAATTCTATCTACCTCGGCTCGCCGGCTCGATGAGAGACGCGGCAAGAAAATCCTGGCGCTACGTCCAGCCCTCCCGACCGTCCCGCTGAGTTGTGTTCTTTTTTTGAATTGTTTTTACTTCGATTCCTTCGCTCAGCGTGCACCGCTCTCTTGTTTATCAGTCTCGATCTTTCTTTTGCCTTCGATGGGTTTATAACTGGAGCTGCGTATTCGTTTATCTCGACGATCGAATCTCGCGTGCTTGTTTATCTTTATTTACCGGAGTGTGTCGTTTTTCGTAAATGTCGCAAGTGCGCGACGTGTCTCGGACCCGCGGCGAGACAAAATGGTGGAACCGACGCTGACTCGCTAACGGTCGCGGCCGTACTGAGGTCCGAGGCGCCGGCGTGTTTACTGCCCCCACCTCAACCGCTCCCGACTCGTTTTCACGAACCCCTCTCGCCGCGGTCTCTCGCTCCCGCCACCCCGTGCTAGTCTGGACTCGCGCGCGCCTCGTTTCCCCCACCAAGGGCACCGCACGCGCGTGTGTGTGCGCGCGCGCCAGTGTGTGCGCGACGACTCAACCGCCGCGATGTTTCGCCACCCTGCTACGTAACTACGATATATCCACGGCGCTTCGCCACCGAGGGATGGAATCGCCGAGGGAACGACGACGGTCCTCTTTTTTTTTTGTTGTTTTGTTTCTCGTGAACCTGCTCGACTCTTCTCTCTCGCCTACGCTCGTCCGGGCCCCGTGTCTTTTCTTCAGTGGTGCTTAAACTTTGCCGCGATGACTCCCTCGCCCGTCCAAACGACGAGCCGACCGGCTTCCGATCCCGATAATCCCGCAGTCACGGCGTTCGGCCGACTCAACGGTAATTCGAAGGTACCGATGCTCGCACGATTAAGAGCGTCTCCAGATTCCAACAGTTATTAATTGATAGAAAACATATTTTTGGGAAAATAACTGAAACCAATGTCGAGCTGATAGTTTCTAGTTTCCAAAACACTTCTGTTAGTTACAGAAAGATAAATATATTTTTTAACTACGGAAGAAAATAAGAAAAAAGGCTATACAACCCGCGAAATGCTCTTCTATATGAAGCTACAGGCATTACGTCCGTAGAAATAAGAATTACAGAACTTACAAAAAGATTCCCTACGATGCAACTGGATAACATAAAACCGCTATGTATACAACCCGCTCAAAACATAATACGTAAAGTTAAACACCCATTACATACAATATACCAAAGCCGTGAAGCAGACCTACAAGACCGACTGTTACTGACATCCTAAAGTACAGTTAACGTTCACTCTTATTGAGAATCCCCCAAAATGGTACGCTTCCCACTAACGAAAAAATAGTAGGTCCCGCCGCTAATAACCATAGTAGTTGATGCGACGTTAAATAATAACAAAAATATATATATACCAGAAGCTCGAAATAATGAACAACGAAGAAGTCAACTGAAAAAAACGTGTGTTAACTACACACTCACTCAATGTTAATATATATATATATATATATATATATATATATATATATATATAAATCTTGAATTATATAAACCCGTGGTTGAAGGACTTAGGTTGATAGCCAATTGGCAATATATTTATACTCTCATGACAACTTACACTATGTAAATGCTATGTACCAAAAACTGTCCCATCTAGAATATTGTCAATAAATCCACTACTACTACTACTACTAAGAAGAAAGTTTAAATGTACGCGTCTGCGGACGCGCTTTTTCGCCACGTCCCTACATTCGGACACTGTATGCCCCGATGTTTTGGACAATCATAGATTTAGAGAATTCTGATGTACGAACTCAGTTAGATCATATTAACTAAAAAAAACTTGTTCGCTATTAATTAATTAATTCGATGAAAAAATTATATTTACGCGATACCATACTGAAGGTAAGCTACGAAGAAAGCTGGCTAACTAGCTTCTTCGAAATATCCGATTATTGGGTCGCGCATAGAGTATCAATTTCCGGACACTTATCGTCTGTCTTGTAACAAAATACAGCAATAGAAAATAATTTAAGCTGAAACCTTCTATAACTGTCTTCTGTACATCAAATATTGTCAAATTGTCAAATTGGATTTCTAATACTTAAATTCGGAATAAACCAAATCTTGATAGGAGTGTCCGACGACTGGAACGTGGCCGGGCATTGGTACTATTACCTTAAGAAACACAATATCTTTTTTATTTTTTATTCTATACTCTCAATCGCGTATTTCGTTGGCGTCTGCGTGCGGGGGTCGCGACTGTAACGCTGCAATTACCTTTTCCGAACAAAGAGCCTGCGTAGAGAACAAAACATTGTGAGATTGGGTTACGAAAATCTCTCACCCTACATATTGCAAACGGCATTATTCGCGTCGGTTAACGGGGGCGCCACTCTCGCCGTTCAACGCACGATTTTTAAGTGGCGATTTCTCGCCGCAAGATTTCTCACAAGTTCGTTAAGCGCGGAGACAGTTGCACAACTTGTTCGTCGCGGTGACGAGAGGCGCGCGCGTTGTCGTATTGGGAAAGCGGGCCGGTGCGGAGTGCGCGCTCGCGACGTAGAGGTTAGGTAGTTACGAGAGCCGGCGCTCTCAGCGAGTCGCAGCAGCGGAGAGAGAGAGAGAGAGATCCAATAAGATTTTACCATGCGCAAACTCGGTAAATTCTCGGACTCTCTCTTCCTCTCTCCAACGAACCCTGATCACCGCCCGAAAAATCTCAAAATTTATCGTCCCAATTACGTAGCTCGCACAAACCGTTCGCCATTCGCGGATATAATTCGTGAAAAATACTCGACCCCGCTCATTATTTCTCGCTGCGGAGGCGAACGATATCCGAATCCTCGACGGAATTACGACTTCACGAGTTATCAATCTACATATGTACTTACATATATAGGTATGACGAAAATTCAACTCGGCGACGGAATGATTTTACGAGGGTTACGGATGCACCGGTCCAACTCGAAGTGGAGCAGATTTCAACAGATATAGTTGAAACGTAAATAAATAAAAAAAAGTAAAGAAAACACGGCTGTACCTACGGAAGTAGAGCGAGTAAGTACGAACACGGGAAATAAAGGAGTCCTCGAAAATACGGCGAACGATTTCTGAATCCTCAAACGAATTATGTACAACTTTACGATATATCAATCTATATATGTACTTATTACATATATAGGTATTACGAAAATTTAACTCTGCATCGGAATGATTTAAAGAGGGTTACGGATGCACTAGTTGAACTCGAAGTGGGGCAGGTTTTTACAGATATAGGTGAAAAAAATAAAATGAAAAGAAACGAAAAAACACGGCTTCACCTACGGGCGTGGAGGAGTATGAACACGGGAAATAAAGGAGTCCTCGAAAATCTGGCGAGCCAGACGATACCGTGGAAAAGCCGTTGGTATACTTTATCACGCGCAACACCCTTTCCCGGGGCTCCCTGGCTATCCAGCGTCCCCGACGTAATTTATACAACCACGACGAGCTTTGCGCAAGGGCTAAGGCCCCCTCCCCCTCCCCCACCCCCTGCGGACTCCCAGCCGTGCAACAGCAAACTCTCCTCCGGCGAAATGACGTTATACTCTTGACGCAGAATAGAGGTGTTATTTTGACGAACGGCCTTGTGTGTTTTTACGTTTAAAGTGCGCGAAGGTGTGTCGTAGGAACGGTACACAACTCCGCAATGCTACTGTTACCTCTGGTCGCGCTTTAACCTCGTGCGAATGAATTTATCGATCTTTAAAATCTTACGAGAAAGTCGGAACACTGTGTGGGCTGGTCGAACGAGCGATAAATTTATTAAATCGTTCGGGCAAATTTTAACGCCGCGACGGTCCATAACCGATGGCGTTTTGCAGTGCAGTATATTTTTATAAACAAAAAAAACCATTAATTTTTTCGAGATTTTCATCATTGGCGTCCCGTGCAAAAGAGGACAGCACTTGAGGACTCTTTTGTTTAGTTGCTGCGCGGGAGAGGTATTTTTTCATAAACATTTAATAAATTATAATAAATAAAATATTATCACGCCCAAAATATTTTCATAAACAAAATATTATCACGACCAAAACATTTTCATAAACAAAATATTTTCACAATCGCAACATTTTCATAAACAAAAAAAAACATTAATTTCTCGAAATTTGCGCCAATCTTTGGCGAGCCGTTCAAAACAGGGCAGCACTTTTGGACTCTTTCCAGCTCTTTCAGTAATCGACAGCAGTGGATATGCGGTTGGTGTACGGCTTCGGGTGACCCCCTAGCCGTACACTAACTAGCGCATTCGAACCGTTGAAAGTGCTCGCACCTAAAACAACGTTTGCCGTTTTCAGTCACACAGACGAATCAATCGGATCAGATCGGACACGAATAGGCGGGAATTAGCCAATTACGGCTGTGTGTGGGTACGGCACGATCTGTCTGTGTTCCATACGTAGTTGTGCGAGCAGTTTCAGCGGGAGGTCGAATTCTGAAGAATTGGTGTTCGTACTCGAAGTTTCGAATGCAAACATCAAGACTCGGTTGGAATGACCGGCGTATAGGCGCAGGTTTTCTTCAGTTCGCGACTGCAGCGTCTGCAGTCACGAACTTTATAAGCGCGGGACTGCAAAAAATAGATGAGAATAATGGCTAAATGGCTCACAGACATTCAAAGCCTTGAAGAAGAGGATTAAGAAAAAAAGTAGAAAAAAAAATTTGCCGGTCAGCGTGCAGCGGCGGGGGCCTTACGAGCGAAAGGTCAAGTTCGCAGCAGCTCGAAGCTTCGCGTCCCGTCCGGCAGAGGGACGCCAAATTCCCCGTACGATGGCCGCCCATCTATCTGCGTACCTGCCATTCGACCGGAGTCCCCCGTACGAGCGAAGCGGCGAGCTCATTTCCAAAAGTTTTCGCCTAATCATACTTCAATTATCGTGTAATTACGCGGCAAAGCCAAGAGTCTTCGATCGTCGCTGAAACACCGCTGAAAGTTTCTATCGCCTGGGTGTGCCTGCGCTCTCGATTTTCCAACGTAGTCCCGAAGTAATTAACGCGGTCTCCCCTTATTACCGGGCAGGCCGTATGCTAGGTGGTGTACCCGGTCCATAGATATACATATATATACGCAACAAACAAGATGGACACTTCCCTTCGCACCAAGGAATAGTGGGAAATGAGAAGGCAGACCAAGCAACAAAAAGAGCGACGGCAAAATCAGACGGAAATATAACAAATATTCCATTAACGGCATATGAATTCAAAAAATAAGTACAAACCAGATTAAAAGGAAATGGAATAAGATGTGGACGGCAAGGGAGCCGTCTAAGTTACATAGCATCTGGAAAGATATATGGGAGAAGACACCAGACTTCGAAAATAGGAAAGACCAGTGCGCGATAACCCGACTCAGAATCGGCCATACAAACCTGACTCACATTCCGATAACCCGACTCAGAATCGGCCATACAAACCTGACTCACATTCACCTCATCGAAAAAGTTCCAGGCATAAAGTGTACAACATGTGATACCCCTTTGTCTATTGAACACATTTTAATTACATGTCCTGAACTACAACAATATCGTGACCTAGTGCACCTCCCAAAAATTCACGGTGAATGTTTGAACAGTAAGAAATCGTGCAAACAAACCTTGGACTTCTGCAAGAAAATAGATATTCTCAAGAAAATTAAAAATACGCTCTATATGTAATAATTGAAATTATAACTGTAAATAAGGTCGCTAATAACCATCGATGTTGATGCGACCGAAAATAAATGAAAAAAAGATGGACACTACAGTTATATCAGCTGCTCGTACACCGCGTCGTCAACCTATCGTCCGTCGAGTCGTCGACGTGCAGGCCGAACTCCTCTCAGCCCGTACACCTATCGCAGGTACACACATTATTCCTAGTTTTCATATACCCGCACCCGTTTAATATACCCTTATTACTTGCCGTCAGGGCAAATAGTGTATACATTCTATATTGCACTCGGGGCTTCCGGAAGGCTGCCGTGCGCCGGGACGGTGTCGCGTCAAGTGATACATCGCACACGTATACGATTATATGTGCCCATCGCAACGAGATAAAATTGAGCGTGCACGGTCTGTGTACGATAGCCTCTGCGTGACCCGTGAGAGCCTACCGAGTAACAATAAAACGCTTACACATATATACTCGTCTAATTGCCACCCTCGGGTAACTCGTCGAGTCGACATTTTTCTTTTTCACTCGCAATCGTGTCCCAGCGCACCTGAACGTAATCTCGTTCAGGTGCGCTGGGACACGAAGACTCACGCGTTCATCATTATTATAATTTTTTTTGCGGAGTCACTGTCGCGCGACTTTTGTACTTTGCACTCGTGCTATCATACTTTACTCGACTCGGGAGTTCATGTGCCAAATTTTAACAAGATCCGGTAACAATTTTTAAAACTGCAACCATTGCGAAGAAAAGGATTTCAACGTAGATTTCGTAAAATTCTAAGTTCCGTTTTTTTGTAATCGTACGAGAAATAATTACTTTTTCGTAGAATTTTCTTTTTTGCGATTTATACACATCTAATTAACTACCCTTGGGTAACGCGCCGAGTCGCAATTTTCTTTTTCCACTCGCAATCCTGTAATCTCGTACAAGTGCGTTGGGCCACAAAGATTCGCACGTTAACCGTTATTATTATTTTTCATGGAGTCGCTATCGCGCTGCTTTGTACTTTGCGTTCCAGCTATCATATTTCACTCGGCCCGGAAGTTAGATGAACCAAATTTTAACACGATCCGCTAACATGTCAAAAATGTCCAAACGATTTAAAATATAAATCCTGCCTTTCCTGCTATCCTACACACAGAAAAAAAATTATTTGACGGCCACTGTTTATTAAGATTAAGTAAAACATTTATTTCATTTAAGTAACTATTTACTTAATTAATATAAATATTTATTTATTTATTTATCAACGAGATCAACCCTTTTACAAAAGATAAAATATAGCCTATATTAAATAAAAGATTTATTTAAATCAAATAAATATTTTACTTAATCTTAATAAACGGTGGCCGTCAAATAATTTTTTCCTGGGTGTAGATTCAAATGTTTTTTTTTACAGTCGTCAGAGAATAACGCACGTACTTCCCTCTTTAAAAAAAAATGATATAAAAATAAAACGTTGAAAACGACGAAACTTCGTCACTCACTCACGCGTGTTGGACGTGACGACGAAAAAACGTATAAAAAAGGAAACGCAACATCTGTCTCGAAAGAAAAGTTACGGTATTATGCGGTTCACACATTATTATACATGGTAGCATGCATACAGAGTGCGGAATAGTGCGATTGCACTTTTCACACTACCCCGTCCCGGTGTTCTCAAGACTTTTCCGTCCGGCGAGGCTTTTCATTCGAGAAGCAGCGAGCGACGAGAGACAACTAACGTCGCGATTATTCCACCATCGTGCGGAGAGGAGAGGGGGGGGGGGGGGATAAAGGACGGAGCACTGTGAGGCAGAGGCAGAACGCTCTCAGTGTGCTGCTCGTTGGTGGAAAATTCTCGTTATTCTCGCACCGTTCCATCCGCAAGCGGCCGGCTCACTCGTTCGCCCCCACGGTAATTACGGTCACGGGCGTGCAGGTCCCCTCCCCTCCGCCCCCTACCCCTCCCTCCCACCCGTTTCCTCGCGTATCTGTTCTTCGTTTCGCGAAGACAATAACCAGTTCCGAGAGTAAGCGGGACGGAGCGAGACGATCCTACCGGGAGACTCGGGAATCTTCTTAATACGAACGAAATGCAGTGCACTGTATTTTCTTTATTCGCTTCTTTTTCCTTTTTCTTATTTTTTTCTATACAATATTTTTTTTCTCCATTCCGCAATATTCACGGAGAGGAAAGAGAATGGCGCATTCTGAAATACATGTGAATAAATATTTATGATGAAATTATGGTCGAACGAATCTTGACAATAGGGACTTATCTCGGTTCTTAGAGATTTGTGTTAAGAAAAAATAAACGGAAAAATAATGCTATTATTTATTTTTTAGATTCTTTTTTAACGAAGGTTTTGCAAGTAGTATTATTGACCTATCGATTTGGAAAAGATATTTATTTACAAAATCTTCAAAATGTAGAATACATGAATAAATTACATGAAAATATTATGACCGAACGAATCTTGACAATTTGGGCTTATCTCGGTTCTTAGAATTTAATCTAAAAAAATAGACGACGGAATACTGTGATTATTTATTTATTTGAAGGAGAAATTTACAATCAATCTTTTGCATAGGGTTGCCAACCGACCGGTGTAACGCCGGCCCGTCCGGCAATTTGGTGGTGACACCGGCAGCCGGCAATTCGAGAGAAAAGCCGGCGAAATCAGTCAATGTGCCACCGAACCGATTTTTTTTCGATTGATGTAGGTATCGCTAATAAAAAAATTTCAATATTCTCCTATCGGCTTGAGAGTCACCCCACTTTCGGGTTGTGGCAAAATTGTGTGTCTTACGTGTTTATGCGAGTAATCTGACACATGGCGTTGCTAAATCTACTAGATTTTCACGTAATAAAAACGTTCTCGCCTACGTGAATCGTTACACTTTGTAAACAGCAGACTCCGGTAGACATTCAACGTTTTTCAACTTCGATCTCGTAAGATCAATACAATAGAATTCACGATGAGTGATAGTGAAAACGATAACGAAGATCGTGTAATGTCGCCGCCACGAAAAAAGCGGGAAGCAGAAATTGCGTATTTAACAAAGATTGGTTAAAAAATGCCAGGATTTCGGGCCTGGCTCGCGCTAGAAACGACGAACATTTTGCTCGGTGCAATATTTGCAAAAGTTCGTTTTCCGTAAAGTTCGACGGAGTTAATGCTGTCTCAAGACACGGAAGTGGCGAGAAGCACAAAAAACGGGTTCAGTCGACATTGATTTCGAAATCGTTGACGTCGTTAAGGAGAACGCCATGTACAGGGGAGAAACGAAAAAGTGGTGCATTTTTTCCGAAAAGTTGATGCTCCGAAATTTGGAACGCATCTTTAGCGTCATGAATAGTATTTGGACGGAAGAAAGAAATCGATTGTCTTCTGACATGGTTAGAGCAGAACTGTGTGTACGCCGAAATCTAGATTATAAATGTTCGGATTTTTATAAAGAAATCAAAGTCAATGCACAGTTGCTAAAAGTCACGGGTTCCGAGGAAAAATATGACTTCAAGGCGGGATCTAAGGACAAGTAGAAACAATCAGGAAGCACACAAAAACATTGATTGTTTCTAATATTAATACATTGAAAGTAATTTTAATTCATAAGTTACGAGTTACAAAGATTGATAAATTAATAAATTAAGATTGGAGCTTACGGAGACCGGCGCTCAGTATCGACTGCGTGGTGCTTTTTTGCCGGACTAAGGGGTTGCGGAGGTCCTTCGTGGCCTTCGCTGCTCGGTTGTGGAATTCTATTCCGCCGGAGATCAGGCGGCTTGGCTCTGTCGGGCTGTTTAAGCGGGCCTATATGGCCCTGTTGCTTGAGGGGATGGGTTAAGCTTTCTTTTTATCTTTGCCTTGTGCGTTGTTATTGTATTCCATTATTATTATCTTCTGTTACTTTTCTGGTATTCTATTATTATTATTCTGTTCTAGTATTATTCTATTCTATTATTATTTTCTTGTTTTTATTATGTTGCTTATTTTGTAC
>JAPYZD010007290.1:0-23011 GCA_030522725.1 Ichneumoninae sp. B BG-2022a
AACGAACGAGGGTTGAGTTGAATCACCCTTCCTTCATCTTTTTTTTTTTTTGGCATTCTCTCTGTTCATCCTGCGCCCCTTTGGGGTTCGTTTCGTCTCGCTCGCTGACACAAATAGACGCGCCGAAACGAGATACCGTATAGTATATTCGTATCCATTACCTCTTTCAACCCCTCGTGACGCGTGACGTGTGTGTGTGACAGGAGGGGGGGGGGGGAGGGCGAGGATGACGACGAGTCATCTGCCCCTCTTCGAAGTCCCCCAGTCTGCCGTGTCCGCAAACACTGAGAGGATATCTCTCCCCACTCGATACCCGTTGCTCTCTATCTCTGCGGGTTCACTTGGTCGGTTAGTCGGGGGACGAGAAAATGGGGGAGGGAGCAGACGGTCAAACTACCCCTGGTAACGTCGAGAGCCGAGGGTGGAACGAATCTTCCTAATACGTCGAGACCCCGAGGGAACTGCGAGGGGGCTCGAAGCTTCGTACGTACGATAAAATTTGCCGTGTAGAATTTATGTTGGATTGTGCGTAAAGTTTGGAGAACTTTTGGGTGCTTCTTATTTATCCTGCGCACACTCGGAAACATCCGTGACACCCTCGGTACATTTGGCGGCGCGTCCGACGCGGGAGAAAATTATACGACTTGTTTTATTGAATCGGGACATGCATATGTGGGACGCGTGAAATTTACTGCTTTCGACGAAACATTTTTTGGGATGGATCTTGAAAAGTTGTTTCGGAAAACTGAAATAAAAATTCGTATGAAATTTTAGGTAGTGGTACTGAAAATTTTTATGGATAAATTCGTTTATTAATAATTGATGAATAATTAAAGTTCGGTATATGAAAAAAAGGAAATACTTTACTTTTAATAATTTACTTTAATTTCATTGTATAAGTCCATTAATTTTTCTTCACTATTTTACATTAAATTTAATGTATCTGTTTTTGCATAAAAACCTCCAGTCCGGTACATTAAATTTAGAATCGTTTAATCCTCGTATCATGCAGACCATTACGTTTAACCCTCTAATGGGCAATACACCTTATTTGTCACATTGGGAGTTCTTTTTTTTTACATAATATCAATTCTTTTTTTTTACCAAAAAATTCTGGATAAATTAGTTCGGGCGATAAAGTTTTTAGAAGACACTTTATCATACAATCATTTTCTTCACGTGTGAAAATTGACAAGTAACGTTTTTGCAATAATTTTTATTCAGAAATGTGCCGAGCAGTCAGGTATTTGTTTTACTTGTCTCTGGCTTTACAATTTTTTTGCTTATAATTCCAAGAATTCACGAGGATTTCCATCGATGTTAATCGTCAGAACTGCGAACGTGCGGCAGCAGCGGCAACGGCCGAGTCGCATAACTCGATGAAGGATGACAAAGGGGGGGGGGGGGGAAATAAAAAAAAATTCAGTCTCGGAAGCAGCCTCGAGGCGGAATGTCTCGAAAATTGCCGAGAAGTCCAATTGATTTCCTCGGGGCGTTTCACAGCCGACAGCAAAGAGACGTGTGTCGGTTGTTGTTGCAGCATGCTGGAATATAACAGCAGTCCCGTGGATATACTTCGACCGAGACTTCGCCGAAGACAATTATACTCGACGTACGGTCAAAGCACTCGTCACTTTCGCCGAGATGAATTTTTATTTATTTCTTTGCTCGCGAATCAACCGAGGCTGACTGACGCACGAACGCCTTTTTGCCCGAGAGACGTGTACTTTAATATTCGTCAGGGTCTGAAACCATTCGCGCGCGCGAGCCTTTTCGAGCTATTTTAATTGGACTCCGTCCTGAATTCACATCCGAATCTCACCAATTCCATAAAAAAGTCTACATTATAAATCACGTTTCTCGGCAATTACAAAGTCTTTAGAGAATTTCACATTTACTGAAAAAAAAACATTTATTCGGAGTAAAAAATTAATAATCAACCGATGTACTTGAAACTTCATACTTGTCAAAAAAATGTATACTTCAAAGGGACAAACTTTTTTTTATTGCAGAGTACAAAAAAGCTGAAAATTGAAATTTCCATATCGCTTCTTCATAAAAGTTGAAAATTGAAATTCGCGAAGCTTCTTCTATGAGGAAGCATTGTCTGTATTTTTGGCTTCCTCATAGAGGGAGCTTCGCGAATTTCAATTTCCAACTTATATGAAGAAGCGATATAAAAATTTCAATTTTTAGCTTTTATGAGGAAGCGATTTGAAAATTTCAATTTTCAACTTTATGAGGAAGGGATATGAAAATTTCAATTTTTAACTTTTTTCAACGTTAACGTCTTAGACTTTTATGCAAAACGGCTGACCGCCGTTTCTCAAAACATTTTTTTTATAGTAGTTCAAATGTCGATATTGAGAAGGTATTTTTTTTCACCGCAAAACTTGCATAGTTATCCGGAAGGAATTTTAATCGATACCCCATCAATTACTGACGATCGATTATCGGTACATAATCGCAAAAGTTATTTTCCCCTCCCTACAAATCTCTCGGTGCCTCGAGTGGATCCAACCCCTCGGAAGCTTCTTCGGTTCTTCATCAGAAAAGTTACAAGGGGCACCACTCGCCGCAACCCTCCGGCCGGCTCTCGTGCAACGCTATCGATTAATTAGCCGTTCGACGCCCCAGGGAGAAGAAATAAGTCAAGGGTACGATACAGAATAGAGTGGAGTGAGAATACGAAAAAAAAAATACACACGAGGGAAGAGTAGACAGCGAGTTCGAACGATAGAGCGATGCACAAGAAGTGGTATTGGTGTTAGCTTATACGAGTAGCCGTAAACTACCCTCACGGGATTTGCAGCCTCGAAGGGAGAAAACAGAGAGACCCGTCGAGAGACTTTTTTTTACGACTCCACTCTCTTCTCCACTGGAAAAATCGATCTGCTCTTGAAGGAGCTTACGTGTCGGGCTATAAAAGCCGCGATGCGCACACATATGCACTGTACAAGAACCCACACACCCCTGTAGAAACTAACCCCCTGTATCGAGCATATTGCAACAGCTCTTCATAAATACATCAGAGTGCCCGAGCTCTTCCCTGGATTTCTCATTGTTATTAATGACTGCATCTCCCCGCGTCGTAGTTTCATGTGCAGAAGCTCGGTGTTGGGGAGACTGCAGGAACATTGTGCTGTGAGCCACATTATTAAGCTGCGTTTTGCGAGCAACTGCGCGGTGTGAAAAAAATGGAAAAAATTTGGAAGGCTCAGTCTTAGCGCATGCTCTGAAGAAAAATTCGCCTGCGGGCTGGCAAAGAAAAAAAATGTATTTCCATTCTACTTTCAAATTTAACAATTCTATGATATTGAAATAATGCCGGCAAGACTGTCAAGGTGACATGTTACATGGAGAAAAAAAATTGTTGGGAAAGCAAGAATTTTGTTACCATAACTCATTTACCTGCCTAATATAGGGATAACAAAATATTTTGCTGCGACTACAAATATTTTGCTTTAGCAGCCAAATATTTTTCCTGCCACAACAATAAATTATTAAAGATCTACATTTCGTTAGGAAACAGAACTATTTTTCTCCGTGTAACGTTTCAATCGGGGATAGAATTGTAAGCATTGAAATAACAATTCTTTTCTTTGGCAGCTCGCAAGCGAATTTTGAATCATTGATATTCTTTTTTTTATGTAGAAGGACAACGTATGCGGACAACGTATGCAAAAATCAAACTTGGTGTAGTGAAATTACAGAAATGCTGTTTTTGGGGTGCTTCAAGATGTTTTCGCATACAAGTATTATACAGGTATAGCAGATATTATGCAAGTATTTATTGCACAGCACTAAAAAAAATCAATTGAGTCAACGGAATGAGCGCTTACGGGTGATAGAAATTTTTGATTGATCGTACGAAATAATTGTCGCAGTGAGTAAAGAAACATTCGATTCGACGTCCCGTTAGTTTGATCAACATCCACACACATAACTGCACATTTTGTTGACCCAAAAGATTTTCTTTCTCCGTGACGTTGTTATACACGACGAAAGTAGAAGAGTTGGATGTTGCAAAATAGAAAAAGAAATTTGAAGTTCCCTATATTCTACATGACTTGTCGCGCTATCCGCACTTCCGTCACACACTGTTCCAATCTCATTTCATTCTCTTAAAATT
Organism: Ichneumoninae sp. B BG-2022a; assembly: GCA_030522725.1. Classification (NCBI taxonomy): domain Eukaryota; kingdom Metazoa; phylum Arthropoda; class Insecta; order Hymenoptera; family Ichneumonidae; species Ichneumoninae sp. B BG-2022a. The sequence goes on from JAPYZD010007290.1 coordinate 4,133, forward strand.
TACTCCCAAATTAGAGACCGTTGTCGACGTCGTCGAAGTATATTTGCACACATAATTACACATTTTGTTGACCCAATATATTTTTTTTCTCCGTGACGTTGTTATACACGACGAAAGTAGTTGGATGTTGCAAAATAGAAAAAGGAATTTGTTCCCTATATTCTACATGACTTGTCGCGCTATCCGCAATTGCGTCACACACTGTTCCAATCTCATACCGTTCTCCTAAAATTCACTCTCAAATTAGAGACCGTTGTCGACGTCGTCGAAGTATATTCGGAAGCGAGTGAGCCTTAATCCTTCCCCCGCGCAATGATTTTCAATGATGGATTACACGCTGGCTCGGCCTCACCGACACAGTCGACAGAGTCGCTTAAGCAAATTTCTGATATTGTTCGCGGCTATGATGTCTCTTCCCTTTGGCGGGCGAACCTATCCGTCTCTATCTATCCGCAATCTATCTGTCTCTACCTCGTGTTCCTGTTGCGAACTAGCCGGGCGTTTCGTGGTGGGCCAGTAACAACGGATCTGACCTAGGGGGATCGGACGAGACACAGTAGGCTACACCGAGGGTACATCAGTGAGAGAGGATCGGTCGGGTCGGTCGTAGTCCACATCGGTAGCAGACCCGACCGGTTGGCTGATGGCTGGCTAGCCTCGATGCCCTAGCTGGAACGGGGCTAACACGGGATCGCGTGTTGAACATACACACAGTTAGCACGGGGGTTGGGCGAGGGTAACGCGGGTAATGTCGGCCTAGCGGATATTGGCAAGGGTTCGTAATAGCTCCCTTCTCGCACCCCCCTCTCTTTGTCCGTCTCTCTCGGGCTGTCCTATCTATATAGCATCGCGCATATTTCCATCTTCCTCCGCTCAACCATCAAAGCAGGTACCGGGATCTACTGTACCTTATTTGCCCTCTCGCTTCCGAGCTCTCAATGGCGATCATTTCAGCTTCCTCCTTTCACCTTGTTGCTCTCCCATTTCCTTCTCTGGTATGTACATCTATATATATATCCGACTCACTTCCAACCCGTACGGGGGGGGGGGGGGGGGGGGGGCCCCCCCCCCCCCGGGGGGTTGTAGCCTCTCCAGCGGCGTATGTAAGCTACTCTCTGTAGTATCTCTTGTCCTTTCTCGCTCGCGCTTTCACCCCATCGAGCATCAACGGCAGAGGCAGCCACTTCCTCCTCCTCCTTCTATATACGCGTTAACCCTACTCCGCACCCTCGTGATTGTATCAACAGCCTCATCAGGCTCATCCCGCGGCAGTCCCGACGGTACTGATTTCCCACCTACCCGCTCGGCACCTTCGAGCTCCGTTCAACCGCGTCAACTCTCCGGTTCAACCGACAACCCCACCGTGACTAATACGCCCTACGTCACTTGTCCCGAAAGCTTCCATAACGGGTTCGTACGATTCGCAGCCAAGATTGGGTACAGTGAAACATTTCGACGATGATAAAAAACGCAGTCCTAAGGCTTTAAGGAGGTCGGGGCGCTTCACAGTAGTCGAATGAGTGCTACATTTTTAAAGTCGCTTGTACACACTTTTAGGCATCTATTGATTGTAGTGGATAGTTATTTGTATTACACCCAGAAAAAAAATATTTGATGGCCACTGTTTATTTGGTTTAAGTAAAATATTTATTTGATGTAAATAAATATTTATTTACATCAAATGAATGTTTACTTAAACCAAATAAACGGTGGTCGTCAAATAAATTATTTGTCTGGGTGTACAGCAGATGTCCTTATCCTAAAGTAATGTTAATTGCAATGGATTTGAAAAAATATTAACTGGTTTGTGCTAATTTTCAAAGTTTCTTCAAAGAATAATCCACAATTTTGCTCCTTATTTGTGCCACCTTAATCTGTGAAAAGCATAAAATGATTTTGCAGACATTACGATCTGTTCCCGAATTCGACGCGAACCTGACAAATTCGGTTCACAAAGTAAAAAAAAAAATGTGCACTTTTTTCAACGACTTATTGTCCACAAACATAAAAAATTGATATCTGATAATTTTCCGATAGCACCATCCGGCTCCAGTTTCACAAACAAAAGTGCAAACTAAAATTGCTAACGTCCCAGTAAATAAGAGGACAGGTTTGTACACTCAAATCTGCACAAACGATTCTGTCGCTTATTTAACAAAATTATTTTTACCAAACTTTGTATTCCGATTTTAAAAAATTATCTCTTGTTATGCAATGTCGAACCGACGATATACGCCTTTTCAGTCGTGCGTTTAACAATAATTTCACCAGACCAAGGCGTCAAAAAACATATCGGTGCGTCTGAAGGATGTTATTCAAAATTACCACTCTACGATCTTCTTAATCTCCCGTCTCGTCCGACATTTATTTTTCCCCGTATTCCGACAAAGCTTCATTGTTTAACGACGCGGGTCGTAAATACACCAAAAGACCAATTTTTTTTGGCTTATCGGATCTCTTTTTTCTTGTTTTGCGGATGCCGCCGGCGACGAGGGGGACGCGAAGGTGAAAATGGAATTTTGATTCTGCGCTCGGTGGAGATCGGTGGGTGGGGGGAGGGGACGGGAAGATCGCAGTGGGGAAGCGAGAGCGATAAATCAATCCACCGCGTGGACGAGATCCACCGTAATCACCGTTGCCGGTGGGTTTGCTTTAATCGTTGTACACAGTAACACAGCGCAAAACCCTCGCTGCGGCCGTCCCTCTTCGCATATGTTGTATACATCACCGTATCTTTATCGCGCTCTCGGTATTCGATCTGTATCTCTCTTTATCGGTCGATCATCATGAGCTCCGCCTATATATGCGCGTCAATATACATGTATATTGCGGTCTCATTCGCTCGTCGATCGGCTATCGCTCTCGCGTTTGTACTCTTTCGCCCACAGCCGATCTCTCTCGGGTTCGCTATACCGATTTGCATGACACGCACGAGGAACCGAGCGAACGCGGCATCGCTGATTGTGAATTAACATAACTGCAACAATTATTAGCAAATTGGTATAACCCCTTTGCGCCTGTGCAACCTCCGCCTCGTTTCTCCCTCCCAATGACCGATCTCATATAGGCTGCGCGCCGGTGGATTGATGATATACGCGCATAAATGTATGGGCGAGTCGACCAGCTTTTTTTTTTACTTTTTTTTTATGTTACTATAAAGCTTGATGGGGTCCGCAGCCACGAATTAATCGAACAGCACTATAATACTATATTTGGTTCATCGGGCGATAACTCGATTATTATTTTAATATAAACGCGAGAGGGAGACCGATCTGTCGGATGCGCAAAATCAGCGGGCAGAGAGTATCGGATTAGCGCGTTCGATGCACCACTTTAGTAGGCCGAACGCATAACGAAAATTGCGAGAGGGCGGGAGGGAGAGGTACACGGTATATCCGATTTTCGTCCATCCAACTGTAATTCAATGATCGATGCATCGGAAATTTCTTTCGTCGTCGACGCTAATAGCCTTCGATGATAATTTATGTTCCACACGCTCGACTTTTAAAACACTGCGATGACGCTTTCGTATAACGACATTTTCAGTTTTTCGATTGTTTCTATTTTGGTTTTTATACTGTAATTTTTCGACCGGAAATACGTCACTTCCGGTTTGAAAATCTCTATTGTCGACCGAGGTGACGTCATAAAAAAAATACGTCACTTACGGTTTGGAAGTCTCATTTTTCGACGGGAAGTGACGTATTTCCGGTATGACATCACACCGGTTGAAAGATGACATTTTACAACCGGAAGTGACGCATATCCGGTAAACCCCCGCAAATCCAAATTCCCGTTTTCTATATTCCAAAGTCCAGCTCGAACCCGCAGCGCGAAGCGTTCGAGCCGTCACCTGCCGGTACTATTTTAAAACTTTTAGCTACGGTCATCATCAAAACGCCGCGTTACCTCGGCAGACTGTTTGCTCGTTTGGTCGTTCGATCTTTCTCCCGTATATATTATACGTCCGCCGTTTCTCTCTTCCGTGCCAATATCACGCTACGCTGCAGCGAATTAAAATCGATTTCGCGGTTCGGGTTTTGGGGGGGGGGGGGGGGGGAGGCGGTAGCGTGTATCGAGGTAATATACTACACACAGGATAGAATCGATTCCGCGGCGGAACGAATCACAAATATTGAAACGATAACCAGCAAAAGCACACCGCATTCGGGTTTGTCGGGCCGTGCGGAAACTCATCCTCATTTTCTGTTTGCGGAGATGATTAGCCTAACTAGACGTTATCGAAGCGTATATTAGTGCCGCGGTCTGTCGGTCGATAATGATGATGATGATGATGATGATGATGATGATGATGATGATGCATTCGTCTGTTTCGCTCGTCCTCTCTTCTCTTCGCATAGAATATACGGAGCGGGGAATATCGACTATAATACAGCCGATTCGACACGAACATCATAGGGGGAGCATAGTCTGTTAATATAACTAGTATTATAACGATAGAATAGCGAAGTAACTGGCTGGTATAACACGCATTCGCATACACGGGACTCTAAGCTCTGGGAAAACTTTTGATGGCGAGTGTATCTCTCGAAACGATGCATCGCCGCACGCACGTGCGAATGCACGCAACGTTAACCCACGCCAGGTACGGACCGCCTACACGGCACTGATGTGTTGCGGCTGTTGTTGGACTAACACGAGAGCTCGCAGTTATGCAAAGCGGAAACGAAACGTCATTGACGAGTAGTCGGGCGTAAATACCGACGCGTTCTATACTATCGAATCGAGGAGGGTTGCGCGTCGGGCGATTCACCGCCAACGGGGTTGACAGGACTTCTGTCCGCTTCCCTCTGTGCAAATCAAACGCCAATACCGATAATAGGAGAGAGCTTCTTCCTTAACTGGCACTTTCTATTCAATAAACAGTTTGCAGATTTTCAATATTTTCTATTTTTTAACTACTATGGTGGATCCCAAGTTGGATATTTATGGTCGTAAATACTCTCAGCGTGTAGTCTTTTTATTGTCTTTTTTTTCAAATTTAATCAAATTTTTTCAAAATTTACACCCGATCCGACGTCGTTGTTGCGTGTTGGGCGATTCACCACAAACGGGGTTGACAGGACTTCTTCCTTAACTGGCACTTTCTATTCAATAAACAGTTTGCGGATTTTCAATATTTTCTATTTTTGAACTACTATGGTGGATCCCAAGTTGGATATTTACGGTCGCAAATACTCTCACCGAGGAGTCTTTTTATTGTCTTTCTTTTTCAAATTCAAGCAAATTTTTTTTTCACAATTTACACCCGATCGCACGTCATTGTTGCGCGTCGGACGATTCACCGCAAACGGGGTTGACAGGACTTTTGTCCGTTTCCCTCTGTGAAAATCAAACGTCAATGCCGATAATAGGAGCGAGCGGGGCGCGGAGAACAAGTTCCTTCCTTAACTGGAATTTTCGATTCGTCAAATAATTTGCAGACACAAAATATTTCTAATTTTTGAATTCACCGTCGTGAATCCTAAGTCGGATATTTGTGTCACTTCTCACCGTTGTGACTTTTAATTGTCATTTTTTTCGAAGTATATAAAATTTGTGAAGCTAGAACTCTAAAGCCATCCTCTATCGCGACGAGCTTGGGCGTTGAAACCCTATTTTCAATATCGAATCCGCCTCGACCCCATCGCGAGATTCTCTCCGGAGGCGGCTTTAATTAATAAATTGTAGAAAATTGGATGCAAATAACAATAAGCGTTTCTTCTAGAGAGGCGCCTTCGACGTACAATAATTAAAAGCTGAAAGTGCGAGGGTACTGTATAAAGATTGAACTTTATTGTTCCAGCTCGGGCTCTCCCGCCGTACCGCGGCAGCGCCCGCCACTTTTCATGAATAAAGAAATTCTCGTCTGGCCCCAAGAAAATTCCGCTCACGGAGGGTGGGAACGGCGCTCGCGCGATAGTTCCTCCGGAGGAGCAAAACGGCGAAACGAGACGGAAAGAATGAAAAGCGCAGTGGAAGCTGATTACAAAACGGGGCTTTGGTAGTCGAGCCATCCGCGAGAGAGAAGCAAAGGGAATAAAGCGAAAGGGGCTGCGGAAGAGCGGGTGAAGCCGGTCGAAAAGGGACCACGGAGAGGAAAAACTGGCGCGTCGAAGTACAGACGGCCGGCGAGGGAAAGAAATACCGAGGCGCGGAGAGAAGAAAAGGACGAGTCAAAGTGAGAAGAGGGAACTCGTCGGTGGGGCCCGGGAAAATTAAGGCAGACGTTTTGAAAACTTAATTACCTGTGTAGGCTCTATTAATTAATTTTCCTCGATTTCCCACTCCGTCCTTTTGCCCGTCGGAGAGCCAGTAGCTCACCCTCATTCCCCGGCAGCGCCGCTGGAAGCTCTCCGGTGTCGGTCGGGTAAGAGAGGGTTGTACACGAGCTCTCTCCTCCACTCCGCTCGGAGCCCCGGCGTTGCTGAGGGTGGCGCGTAATTCCCGCGGCATTATTCCTGGCACGTCTGGCACCGGGAGCCCCTATATTTTCCAATCCCCGTCCGCCACCGCCACTATCACCACCACGTGAGACCTTTGTTCCTCATTTACTTTTTATCCTCGGCAGAAGCGGCGAATCCAACCCGAGCTCTCTCCCCCTCACCGTCACTCTCGCTCTTTTTCGCTTTCGCTATCGCGCCCCTTTTTTTGCCTCCTTCCCTCCTCCGGCTTATTCTCTTTCTGCTTTTTTCCCTCACTCCCACCACCAAAGCCTGTGGCCCTTTCACATGAAACGCCGTCTCACACACACACGCTTATTTGTATAGGGAAGAGCGGGGCAAAATGGGGCAACGGGGCAAAACGGGGTTTTTGGGCAAAACTAAATTTTCCAATCACTTTTGGATCGGACAAGGTGGCAAAACGGGGCAGAAAAGCTTGATGCATCACTGAGAAAAACTTACATAGTAAATGGTTCCCAGGGGGGACGTCTAAACTGTAACAAATTTTTTTTTGAAAATTAATTAACAGTATTGGAAGCTTTTTTACATAAACCGTTTCTGAAATTTCAAACACATTTGTGTTGCAATTTTACAATAAAATTTGTATTTTTCATGAACATTTTTGTAAATTTCGCAGCAATAGATTTGTAATTTTAATATCTGGTATTTTTATTTTACAAGCAAAGTCCATTAATGCTTAATTAATATGGGTAATGTCAGGAAATTTCAAGTTCCAGTACATTAAATTTACAATTTATTTTTACAGTGTACATTTTATAGTTACGACAATTACCAAAAATTATAGTTGCAACTATAATTATAGTTTAATCAATTGAATGTATACTATCACAAACTATCTATATAGACGTCCCCCCTGGGAACTTTTCGTTATAGTAGGAAATACCATCCTTTTTCTCAGTGATCGATGGAGCGAATTCGGACATCCAAAAACTATTGGAAAATGACGTTTTGGCCCATGCCCCGTTTTACCCCGCTGCCCCATTTTGCCCCGCTCCACCCTACGTAGGGGAGAGCGGGGCAAAATGGCACAGCGGGGCAAAGCGGGATTATGAAACAAAACGCAACTTTCCAATAACTTTTGGATGGTAACAATGGTCGCCCGTGGGTCAGAACGGCGTTGAAAATCCGGATGTATCGTTGGGACAAAGTGGGGCATCCATAAATTATTGGAAAATTGAGTTTTGCCCTCACTGTCCCGTTTTGCCCCACCGTCCCATTTTGCTCCGCTCTCCCCTATAGTATATTCCATGCTCTTTGTCTCGCTCCAAGAGACCTCAACCACTCTTCTCCCTCCGACTGCGCTACGGGCATAGTATATTCCGACCTCTATCTCTCGGCTCTTTTCCATTATACATACACTCACCCCTCTTTCACTCGCGCTACGTTCCGCCCACGAGACCCGCGAAGCACTTGTTCGTTCCAGCTTCAATGTCTCTTCGCTCTCTCCCTCTCCGCGTGGACGGAAAAATCGAGTGTGCGGTGGTGGTAGTGGCTGGCTGGCAGTGAAGTGCGAGGAGCGCCCACCGGCTTCGAAGAGCGGCGAAGAGGACGGGGAGGTGAAAAAGAGGATGCTATCTCCGTAGGGTGGTTGGACGGGTACGTGGATACGTGAATTCGCGAGTGTGCACCCAGGACGCCCTCATCTTTTCCGACCGACCGTTCCATTCCACTCAAACTCCGCCTCCCGTTTCGCCCTTCCGCGTCCGACACTCTCTCCAACCTCTATCTTTCACCCTCATCCATCCTATTCCACTCTCTTGCTCAATCTTTCCCTCTTATGCTTTTGCCACCAGCAACTTTTCAACGTCCCCGTCTCGCTTCCTCCCTCGTCACCGTCGTCGCTCGTTTCTCCGCGCCCTCTTCATCCCTCGCGGAGACGCTCCTCCCGTCGCTGGATCTCTCACGACCCTTATTTCCCTAAAATCTCGAGGGATTTCGGGGGGATCCGGTGAGCACTTTCCTACGGGGAATATTATGAGATTGCGAGAAGTTTTCACTCTCCCCTTTCGCTCCTCCGTCTCGTGCCAACCAACACTCGCACGGACCTTCCTCTATTTTTTTTTTTTGCTCTCTCTCCCGGTTCGCAGCTTCTCCATCTTCAACGCGTTTTTTTGCCCCTCGTTCCCTTCATCCCCTATATCTCTTTGTCACCCTCGAACGAACTCTCTTCCGCTCCCTCTCTCGCTCCACACTGGGTTTCTTTTCACGTCGCAGTGGCAGCGGAGCGACAGGGGGTTGATTCAACCCCTGGTTTATAACGACGATGCTCGCCTCGTTACCCCCGGAAGTCCAGATGTTGTTTTTATATCGATTTCCCCTCACCCTGGCTACACGAGTCTTTATCGGAGCTATATCTTCGCACTTCATCCTACCCTCGCCTATCTTATATCTCCTTTTCCCCTGCTATTTCGCTACGGATTCAATCTCTTCGAGATGTAGGCGATACACTTTATATATTACTTTGGCCGATCGAAGAGAGTCGAGAGGGTGAGACGCCGTGAAAATCTTTCGCTGAGGGCTGTTGACGAGAAACGATCGATCTTGTATTGGTTTTTTTTTTTTTTTTTTTTTTTTTTTTTTTTTTTTTTTTTTTTTTTTTTTTTTTTTTTTTTTTTTTTTTTTTTTTTTCTTTTTTTTTTTTTTTTTTTTTTACTATTGACTGGCATTCAACACTTTTTGTAAATGTCCTCATCATCAAAGTACACTGTAAAAAATGTCTGCATCGAAATTAATGTACTTGTATTGGAAGCTTTTATGCATAACCTAGTATATTAAGTTTAATATACAAATGTTGTGTAAAATGAATGTACGGTAAATAAAAAATCATAAAAAAGTGGTATTTTTAATAATAATAGTAATAATAAAAGTAATTTTAATAGTACTTTAACAGTATTAAATATATTTAAAAATTACTTTAAGACTACTGTAAATTTACATAATATTTGTGCATTAAATTTAATATACTGGTTTATGCATAAAAGCTTCCAATATCGGTACATTAAATTTACAATTTTTTTGAACAGTGTAGCGGGTTTGTATCTTAGCGCTATTCGAGGAAACTTTACTTCCGGTTTAGAGATCTCCAGTGATGGTACTTGAAAGAAGAACTTCCGGTTGAAAAACTACCGACAGTAAAGAGAATTATATTTCGCTATAAAGAGAATAAAATAATAATAATGACGGCCGCTTTTCGATATATCGGAATAGGTTTTTCGGGACACTTTTTCAACGCCCTTCATCTCTGCCACTTCACATTCAATTTTCACAATCTATCGCTACAAACACTCCACAATCCACAGAAGAAATATGCCATATTCTATTGAAACTCGTTAAGCCGTTGCAACGAACACCAGAAACAGCGATAAATAAATAACTAAGATAACTAACCATCTATCTTAGTTAACTAGATTAGTTAACTAAGATAGATAACTAATAACTAAGATTTGGTCAGGGACGTTCAACTAAAGATTTTGTTGATACAGCTAAAAAATTAGTTAGTTCAACAATTTGTCGGGTGATTTCACAAAAATATGTTTGGGTCATTCAAATAGTTTCTTGGACCAACAAAATATTTATTTGAACGTCCCTGCCCGAATCGTAGTTGATTCAACTGTACTTTTTTTTATCAGTGTGAGATCGAAAAATTGTCCAAAGATCACAAGGACACCAACCAGCGCCAACATTCGAAAAAGCCATCGATAGCGCGTCACCGTGCATGAACAAAAAGCGTATCGGTTCCATTGCGGAAAGCCGAATGTTGTCGATAGACGCATTCGCAATAGTAAATAATAGCGTAGTGGTGTAGCGCGGGGGTTAAATGCGCGAAAACACGCGTATCCACAGCCACAAGTGCCCTCTAGCATGCAGCGTTATCGCTAATACAGGGCTCTCGGTACAGCTACAACCCTCCAATATGTATACAGCACAGTGATCCGCGCGGCACAGAGTAAACGTGTGTATGTGCCGGTTCGCTGGAATCCCAACGACCTCTCCACCGGAGCCAGAAGCCCTATGTACGGTTGGTGTGAATTTGCTTTCTCTCTTTCACCGAGACCCGGTGGTCCCTCGAACCCGGTCGCTCCCGCAACGCCTTCCCAGCGCCCGCTTTCCCTCCCGCTCGTCGGGCAACCCTCTCGCACCGACCGTATAACAGCCCGGTATCTCTCCGACCCCCGCGCCGGCGTTCTCCACTCTCCGCTCGCTGAAACTTTCAGTAATTACAGTAATTAGTCCAATTAACGGACTCGCTCGAGCGCTCCGACGCCACGGCCGCGCGGCTAGCATCCCCCGAAGGCAACCGAGAACCGACCCAACCACCCCTCGCAGAGCGGCGAACGAGAGAACGGATGCCGCATCCCCCGACGTTATACCGCGATATACACTCCTCTCCGTCGAGGAACCCCTCCGAATCCACCCCCGGCTCTTCCCTTACCGCTCACTATATGTACTTCTCTCCTTTGGCTCGTTACCGACATCAGCAGCGCCGGTAGCGCGGCTGCAGTTACCACTGTGTGTATCCGCGCGCACGCCCAAGCCTCATCCACTCCGCGGGTTAAGACCGTTTCTATTCCGGTGGTCCGCCACTCTCTTTCTCCCTTTACCACTTTTACGATGAACCTCCGCAAATCCGCGACCCTTACCCGCTGCCCGGGTGAGAAGGTGTCGGGCCGAGGATACTCCGAGGCGTGTTTCCCCCACAGATTCAAGTTTTCTCACTCCCGCGACCCCCGTTTCGCCGTGTATGCTTTGAGCATAAAACGCATTCGCTTTCTCTCTTTCGCGCACTCGAACGCCGAGGGCGGGTGCGGAAACATGCGAGTTTGTTCTGAGTTTGCGTAAATACGTGTCTGCGAGTTTACTTCTATCTAATGCAGGCTGTGTTAGCCGAAGTAGCGCGTACGCGCGCTGTAATGTATTCTGGGGAAACAGAAACGTACAGAAACATGCATGTGTGCATGTGTGCATGTGTGCATGTGTGCATGTGTGCATGTGCGCATGTGTGCATGTGTGCATGTGTGCATGTGTGCATGTGTGCATGTGTGCATGTGTGCATGTGTGCATGTGTGCATGTGTGCATGTGTGCATGTGTGCACACTCTCGACTGTATAAGTGAACGCCCGGAAGGATTGTTGGAAGCTGAGGCAGCGAGAGACGAAAATAGAGATGGCGTGGATGAAGTTGCGCACGAGGAAGTTTTCGACGGGGTCGCGTTGCCATTAACACCTCCTCGCTCCGCGCTCGAGCGGGGAAGCATGAGCGGGGAGGGGGGAGAGGGGGAGAGGAGAGGGCATATGGTGTACTTCAAACAAATTAAGCGACGTACTAATTGCGTTACCGTCGCGCGCCAAAACTCGCGCTACCCCACCGACGAGACGCCGAAGTGTTTTTCGAGACGAGGAACCACGACAACGTGCCTACGTACTTCAAGCCCCATTTTCTCCGGCCAGCACACCGGCGTCGAGAGACTGAGAAGAGTTGCCGCGAATGAAATTAAAATACCGACGAATATCGAATAATACGTTTCGAATAATACCGTGAAAGATAAATAGAGGAGAGAGAGCTTGCCGGTACTTGAAGTGCCGGGTACTTGTTTGGTGCTTGAAGTACTTTTTTTTTAGTTCAAGTACCAAGTGCAAGGACTTTTAGAATAGGCGCTCGCTTTACGGATACTCCATGAGTAGGATAACATCTTGTTTCTATTAATATATGTTTATCTGTTTAATATTTCCAATAAGTATTATTTTAAAGAGAATTTTCCAGACAATGCTTTCTTATAGAAGAAGCGTCGCGAATTTCAATTTTCAACTTTTATAAGGAAGCGATATGAAAATTTCAATTTTCAACTTTTTGACGAATCGATATGAAAATTTCAATTTTTTTTAGTGTCAAGAAAAAAGGTACACAGTAATTTCCTCATGGTTTCTCTACGAGTAACCCAAAATCGATGAACGAAGTTTCCATCTAGAGAAAGGTAAGTCTAAAATTGTAATAAATGAGGAAGCCATACGCAAATTACTCTGCACCTTTTTTTAAAGCCTACGAAACTCTTAACGCTGGGAATCAAATTGCGAAACATTCAAAAAGTACTCGATACGTCAATCACTCGTAATACATTGTACTTTCTACTTGAGGTATTTTTGGTATTTCGCCCAGCTGCGAGAGAGGAAGAAAATAACTTGTCGTTACATAAGTCATGACATTTTATCATCAACCCGGTCTGCATTTGCCCGCCTCCTCTGTCAATAATAAGCATATTGATACGTCACCATTAAAAAAAAATAATGTCATTAAATAACTACACGAGAAAGAAGCATACGAGACAAAAGCCGCATGACGAGCGAGGGTGTATCAAGAAATCGATATTCAGCTTCTCCATTGATATCAGCGGATAGAATCATTTCTGTTGTGTTCCCGCCTCCGTGTATCTGCCGCGTAACAATAGAGATACATAAAGCGACATAGGAGCGAGAGGCAAAATGGTTTCGCTCGCGCCACGAACGTGCGCTGGATGAGTACTGATGGACAGCAGCATATCAATCGCGAGAGCGCCATATCCGGCGGGCGATCGCCACGGGCTATGCCTAATGGAATCGGAGCTGACGAGGTGGTTTACGGCCGCGTTCACACGCGAATCATTTCCGTCGTTCGCCGAGCGGATGGACGAACGAGCCAAAGCGATAGCCACATATATGGTATACACGCGCACGTATATGTATAGAGAGAGGGCTGTTCTCGTCTCTCCAATCGCTTCTTGTCGACGATCAAACCCCCGGCCACCCTCGACTGCGCGATCCGATGCGGTGCCGCGGTACGACCCCGAACTACCAGCACCTCTCGGCCACATCACCGCCGGCGTTTCGGACTCGCGTCAAGCGAGTCGGGCTCTCTATAGGTGGCCTGCGAGTTGAATTTGCAAACATCAAGCTACAGTACATAGACGAATCGAAGTTGCGGAACTGTCCAATGCGCACTGCAGCGGACACATTGTGACGGAAATGAGCAATGGGCGCGCAATGAGGGGAAAAAACCATCGGTCGCTATGTGAGACTCTATACATTCATCCCTTATCTTAAAAACAGTCTACCCGATGTGCTTCTTTTCTTACCTGGTGTAATTCCCGGCGTTTCGGACTCGCGTTAAGCGGGTTAAATTCTCTATATGTGGCCTACGAGATAAATTTGCAAACATTAAGCTACAGTACATAGACGAGTCGAAGTTGAGGAACTGTCCAATGTGTACTGCAGCGGACACATAGTGAGGGAAATGAGCAATAGGCGTGCGATGAGGGGGGAAAACTATTGGATGCTATGAGAAGGGATTCGACTTTTGTATCCATTCATGCCTTATCTTTAAAACAGTTTACCCGAGGTGCTTTTTTTCTTACGCGGTGTAATTCTCGGCATTGCCAACTCGCGTCAAGCGAGTCAGGCTCTATATTGGTGGCCTGCGAATTGAATTTGCAGACATCAAGCTACAGTACATAGACTTATACAGTATGCAGTGTATACACTGAGAAAAAAAATTGGTTGGATTAACCAAAAGACGCGCTGACATACGTTCAAAGCTGTTGTTTGTTTGGTACAAATGAAGCATTGTTTAGCTAAACGATTATTTGCTTCAATTTATTCAAAATTTGTCGATAAAAAAAAACATTTTTGTTGTAACAACAAAATACACCTTTGAACGTATGTCACCGCGCATTTGCTTAATCCAACCATTTTTTTTCCTCAGTGTACACCGTATACAGTATATAGACCGTATGCAGTACGTAGACTGTATGACTATATACGAATCAAAGTTGACGGTCCAATGTGCACTGCAACGGACACATCGTGACGAAAATGAGCGATAGAGCGCGCAACGAGACAAAAACCATCGGACGCTATAAGAAGGGATTCGACTCTTGTAACCATTCCTCCCTTATCTTTAAAACAGTCTACTCGAGCTGTTTTTTTTTTTTTTATGCGCTGTAATTCTCGGAGTCCTGACTCCGACCTCCTCCGTCTCTCATGCACCTCCAGAAGCAAAATAAAAAAAGAGAGTCATCCACGCGACTAATATTCCAGCGGTGTTGTTTTTCCACAACGCGCCTCTCCTTCCTTTCTCTCCTCCTCGCCGCAGCTTCGGCAAACTCTTCGGGCGCTATACTTATTCGTCTGCTGAGCTCTCTCCTTCTCTCTTCCTCTCTCTCTCTCATTCCATTCTCTGGCACCCTCGCCTCATTTCGAATTCCCCGAATACGCGGTCTCTCAGCCGGCATAAAAAATCCGCGAGGCTAGCTCGTATATTTTAATCAGGAACCTCTGTGTCCCTCCTCCTTGCCCTTCCCTCCTCCTTTCTTTCGGCTCTTTTGCCCCGTACTTTTTCTTCCGCCACTTCCTCGCTCCCACTCGCATTTCCCGCTGTGCCTCCTCTCGCCGCGATCTTTATTCCTCTCCCGCCGCCGAGCCTCGAGCGAACGGCGCGTAGGAAGAAAGCGCGAGAGTGGAGGTTGGACTTTTAAAGAGGAGGAACAAAAAAAAAATAAAGAAAAGAAGAAATAACGGAAGAAAGAGGAACGCGCGAGGGAGGCAGACGGAAAGAGGTCGGGATAAAAAGAGCTGAATAACTCCGGGATAAAAGCAGAATAAATCTTTTTATTATCCCTACTTTTCTCCATTCCCGTACCACGACGTCGGGGGGGGGGGATTGCCTCGGAGCCACCGTCAACGGCTCCCACCGGCAAAAGCAGCAGCACGTTTCTCCTGTACCTATTCCATTTCAACCCAGCCCCACCCTAATCTCTTAGTCTCTATGCTTTTCTACTCGTTCCTGGGCCTTTCTGCTCCTTTCGATCCTCCCCTACCTCAACTTTTATCACTCTCCGGTCTCCTTCTAGAGAAATAAAAAATAATTCTTTCTCGTCGTTTGAAAATGTTATTTTTTTGGGCGGAAATGACGTCATCTAGGGAAACGTTGCTTCCAGTCTGAAAATCTCATTATTAGGCCGTAAGTGACGACGTCCAGGTGAAACGTCACGTCCGGTATGAAAATATAATTTTTCGGCCGGAATTTACATCATCCAGGGAAACGTTGCTTCCGGTTTGAAAATATAATTTTTCGACCGGAATTGCCGTCATCCAGGGAAACGTTACTTCCGGGTTGACAATATTATTTTTCGACCGGAATTCCCGTCATCTTGGGGAAACGTTACTTCCGGTTTGAGAATCTCATTTTTCGATCGGAAATTTCGTCATCTAGGGGAAACGTCACTTCTGGTCGAAAAATGAGATTTTCAAAGCAATTTTTAAAAAAATTATGCCCATTTGCAGACCACCATAAAAAAAGGTATTTTTATTTTCATACAAAAAAAGTTAGGTTTCCGGGAGATTTGTTGAGGAATTTTATTTTTTTCAGATTTTTATAGCATCCACAAGTGTTTGTAAAATTCTCTCATTTCGACATTAATAAAAACTAAAGTAAACAACGAAAAAAAAAATGACACAAACATAAGACATATAAGATTTGGATACGTGGACTTTCTTTGACCTAGTTACATTTCGGCGGAAATGACTTTTGGCCGAATTTGTCGTAAATGATACCCTACAACCGGAAACTTTACGTTGACCACATGACGTCCAATAGTTTTTTGTTTGTTTCGTTCCTCGCGATATTTCGCCGCCGAGCGGTAATAAAATATTTGCTATCTCGAATTTCCCCGGATGCACCTGCATCGCAATTTGTTTAATTGGATATCGCTGCACCCTCATTCCCTCCACACCTCCCATTATATTCACAACTATAATAATTATTTTTCTCATTATTACTATTATATCTCGCGTGACTCATTAAAATTAATATGCCAAAAAATGATCTCCCTCATTCGTGTGTCCGAAGGTGCGCGTACAAACATCGCCCCGACGATTGCAAATTGCACATGTGTCCAAGTGCAAGCGACGCTCTCAGAAGTCCAAGAAGAGGAAACGACGTGCCGGTTCTTTTCTCTCCCTCGGGGCGGGTGTGCGCGTTTAAGTGTTCGTTTCAGCATCGACTTGGAGCGTCGAAACGAGAAGGCGAACCGCCGACACCGGAGTGAGCCATTAAAGATCATGAACAAGGAATAACGGAAGACGCGAGAGAATCGCCGGTGTTCTCCCCTTCCCTCTTCCTCCTCGTCCACCTTTCCAACGTCCCGTCGTGCAAGAGGAGCAATAATAAAAGAGAGCAGACGCGAGCCGGTCGAGGCTGAAACGAGCAAACCAGAGACAGAACCGCCGTAACGAAGAAAGACGAACAAAAAAAGAACCAGGAATACGTCCCATTAAAAATGAGTACCGAATTAGGAGGATTCCCCCGGAAGCGCGGCGAAGAAACACCAGAAAAAGCCTTTCTTTATTCAGCAGAGGCTTTTATAGCCGCAGCGGCAGGGAATCGGGGAAGTGTCCTGCGCGCCGTTGTTAGTAGGGGAGAGCGGGGCAAAATGGCACACCGGGGCAAAACGGGGTAATAAGACAAAAAGCAATTCTCCAATAACTTTCAGACGGTGGCGATGGGAGTACGTGAGGCAAAACGGGTTTAAAAATCCGGATTTATCGTTGGGACAAAATGGGGCATCCAAAAATTATTGGAAAATTGAGCTTTGCCTTCACAGTCCCGTTTTGCCCCGCTGTGCCATTTTGCCCCGCTCTCCCTTACGCCACCCTGACGGTAATAACGGAGCGATACCGTGGGCCACGTTTCATTTAGCAAATTGGCAATAAATGGCGATGGCCATTGCATTCAACTCCCCATAAATGCCCCCCTAGCCCTCGTTTCTTCGCCACGTCAAAATTCCCCTCCGTCCTTTTTTTTCCTTCGTCTCTCTCAGCATTGTGTCCCAGCTCGTTTTACCCCGTCAGCCGCCCGGACCCCCGAACGAATTTTTTTTTTGCCCCCCTCTTCCCCCTCCCCGTCGAGCCATCGTCCCTTTTGTCTTGCTCCTCCGTCTTTATTACGTTCTCGCGTCGTTTCTGTCACCCTCGTTCAACACATCTCCCCTACGTCCCGCTGGCGTCAAGCCGAGGGCGAATTAAGTCTGACGCTCCGCTACCGCCGCGTGGAGGGCGCCCAGTTTATGGGGTCAGGTTACCGTGGCCGATTTCATCCCTTGCCACACTGAGATTGGTATCTACACACGGCGCGGGCCCCTCCCTGTGTGTTACGGCTAAGCCGGCTAACAGCAGCGGGGAAAACGTCCCCCTTCCTTCTATCGTAAAACCCACCCCCCACCCCCCCCCCCCCCCCCTCGACGCCTCAATATTATACCAGCGGGGATGCATTCACTCGCTTTCTCCGCTCTCTTCCGACACACTTTCCCTCGTTTTTTTTTCCTCCTCATTGTACGTGTAGAAGCTCCAACCCGCCAGTGCTCACTCACACAAGGAGCAATCTGTCTGACGGTCTATCGATAGATACCGATGTAATCAAAACAAGGCTCAGACGTTTACTCGGCATGTGTGTGTAAGCAACGCCGAAACGGGCCGCACAAATGTATATTGTATTTCGTGATCCGAATTTCCTAGTTTCATCCCTCAAGGCTTAACCCTCCGACTATATGCTTTCGCGCCTCAGTAGCTTTCTGGGGTTGTGTGGGTGAATTTTCGGAGCATTTTCGCAAGTTTATAGGGGTGGGTATTTGTGTGCGGGTTAGTGTGCGAGGGGTGAATGTTGGATCGGGGAACGCGAGCGTAAACGCGATACCTAGCACGCGATCGTCAAACCCAAAGGCTATAAACGTAAACAAGGGTTGTTAGGAAGGGGGGGGGAGGGGGGCTGCTCGAACAGCCTCCGGGCGTTGCGTTGAATCTCTCTCGACGGTGCGAGGCTACAAAGCCCCCAACGAGCTCTTACAATCAGGATCCCGAACATTTTGCACCCTACCCCCGTATACCAGTAAGAGGATACACTTAACTGAAATATATTATATACCGATGCATATGCCTTGGACAGGCATGTACCACGGGGGACGATGTATGGGTCGGTATGAGTTTAGGAGGTTCCTAGATCCCTCGTCCGGATTCCCAAAGCTCATTAAAGGCGATGACGACGAGGTTACGACCCTCTTGCACCTAATGGCAATGTGTACACTGTAGATATCTATATAGATATACACTTATATGGATATATATATATATATATATATATATCTCTGTGTAACGAGATACATTAGAGCGGAGACCAATAAACGACGCCAAAGTGGATACGAATAAAAATGTCGCCTTTCGACCGAGACATAAATATAAATTCGACGTCGATATAGTCCCATTCAATCACCGCTTGCTATGCCGTATCAATTTTGTTCCCACTATTGTTGAGATGCTGGATAACATTTTAAATAGGAATTTAATCGATTTCTTTAAAGAAACTTGCAATGTTACAAATGAGGACATTTAGTTTC
>JAPYZD010007295.1:0-20778 GCA_030522725.1 Ichneumoninae sp. B BG-2022a
TTTTTTTAATTTACATGTTTTCATGAAGCATTGAATAACAAATTCGTAAAGTTTTAACGATTTCGTATGAAAATCGTTATCGCGCGATAACTACCTTAACAACACGACAACATTCGATGCATCTAGTGTATAATATGTGCTCTAATTGTATTTAGATTTAGTAACGAAATTAGAAAATTTGTATGTATAAAGCATCCTCGCGTTAGTTCGTTCACTGTTTACCATAACACCGATGGCTCACCGATATGTCGCACCGCAATGTTACTTACGTAACATGTCTATATATAATTCGTATTCATTGAACACAACGTAGTCGTCCGTCAGGAGTGAAGTGAAGAAAGATTTTTTTTTCATAAGTTGAATCCAAAATGTACAAGATGCTTAGAAATCCTACAAATTTTTTTTCTTCCCTTCACACCTGTCGACGAACCCACCTGATTGCATATCGAGTTGTAAACAAAGTTTTTCTCTGTCGAAAATGAAGAACCATTATAAATTTAAAAAAGAGCTTGTATGAAAAGAGCCTTCTTTGACGTTACTTATCTAATACGCTCTCACGCAAAAATCTAATCACCCCGAAGATATCCGCATCAGACGAAAATTTCATCAAGTTATATCTTTTTTGTCTTTTGCATCACATAAAATTCTTCAAGTGAACAATTTTGTCTTCCTAAAGCAGTGCATTGACAAGAACTTACCAAGGATGGAATTTGATGTCATGCGGATATCTTCAAAGTCATAAATTCATCACCCCGAAGTTATCTCCATGAGACTAAATTTCACGAAAATAATAAAATTCTACAAGCAAACAATTTTTTTTTCTTCCTAAAGTCACGCATTGACAGAGACTTGTCAAAGATGAAATTTGATCTCATGCAGATATCTTCGAGGTAATAAAATCCGCACTGTCAAAGTGGGCTCGTTTTATGCGCACGGCCTCTGGAGCAGAAACTCCTGTTTACAATTGGTTATGCTATGCACCCTTAAATGTCGAAGTAGGTAGAGAACTGTTAACGAGCAGATCCAAGAATAATAATTCTTGGAATTGCGTGTATATAACACCTGTATATACCAAAGGACGAAACTAATAGATATCGTTTTTTTTGTTTGTTTTTGTTTCCCTTATCTTCAGGTATTGTCTATGAGCGAGGAGCTCAGGCGAGCATTGTACGCAAACAGTGCGATATCCCTGGACGTGGATATCATAGTTCCCGATCTCGTCGGCACAACGGAAATTCTGAGCGACGATCACAGAGAACACCTGTGCCGTCATTTGCCAGCGAGAGCCGAAGGATATCTGTGGACTCTCGTTTTCAGCACCAGCCAACACGGTTTCAGTCTCAACAGCATGTACCGAAAAATGGCCAAGGTCGAGAGCCCGATTCTGCTCGTTATCGAAGACACAGAAGGAAACGTGAGTACAATATATATATTTTTTTATTTCCACCCTCAATCTACTTGATAATGAAGTACAAGACCAGTAGACACTCCGTAGACTTCATATGGGAAATATGGCACATCCGGTCCGGAAATACAATTTTTCAACCAAAGTGACGTATTTCCAATTGACGTCATTTTCGGCCAAATAATGAGATTTTCAAACAGTGAATTAAAAAATCAATTTCAACCACTTTTAATTATTCGTAGGTATTCGGTGCGCTTACATCCTGTTCACTCCACGTGAGCGATCACTTCTACGGAACGGGCGAATCACTCCTCTTCAGGTTTACACCGAGGTTCCAAGCATTCAATTGGACCGGTGACAATCTTTACTTCATCAAGGGAAACAACGAGAGTCTAGCTATCGGCGCTGGAGAGTAAGCATGCACCTAACTTATTTTCATCAGTCGCCGCTCCGGCGAGAGAACACGATATTATGGCTCATCATCCGCTGTCAAAAGACCCATCCACGGAGACGTCAAAATTTATCGAAATTTCTAACAAAACCTTTCATAGAAGTGCCTTCGTAAAATTACAGTTGAGAATGGGAATTGTCATATCGCTTCCTCATAAAAGTTGAGAATTGAAATGTTCGTAGCACTTTCTCATAAAAGTTGAGAATTGAAATTTTTGTAGCACTTTCTCATAAAAGTTGCAATTTTCTTATCACTTTCTCATGAAAGTTGCAATTTTCTTATCACTTTCTCATAAAAGTTGCAATTTTCTTATGACTTTCTCATAAAAGTTGCAATTTTCTTATGACTTTCACATAATGTTCCTGTATTCGCAAAGCTTTTCCTATGAGAAAGCATTTTCTATCTTTCCATAAATGTGATTTTTCGACGCTTTGGAACATACTGAATACGTTTTCATTGAAATTTCGAAAAAAAAATTTTGGAGCAAAACAAAGCTTCCTCTATGAGGAAGCATAAACAACAATAACTGATTGAATATTTTTTTTTCTCTTTACAGTGGCAAATTCGGTCTATGGCTGGACGGTGACCTTTACCAAGGTAGAACACAGTCGTGCAGCACCTACGGCAACGAGCCGCTGGCGCCGCACGAGGACTTCGTTGTCAAGACACTGGAGTGTTGGGCATTCATATAGGACACGGCCTCGTGCTGGCACCCCGGGTCGTCATCGACGCCCCCGCCGACGCCGCAGCCTAATCTTACCTGAACTTAGGACTCGAGCGGTGAAAAAAAACAAGAGCAACAACAACAGCGAAAAGAAACTACAAATGTCCCCCTAATACCAGGAGAGATCAGAGGAAGACTAATAATGACGTTAAGAGATGAGAAAATAATCACCCCTTGCTGGAGATTTATTCGAGCGGGCTGTGGACAGTTGGAGAAAAAAATGGATCTAAAGATATTCGCGGATAATGGAATGGGCCGCTCGATGCTCGGATCACGCGTTGAGAAAGTCGAAAAAAAATTGCACGGCTCACTATGACCGAAAGAATTTTTCGAGAAAGGGTCGATGAAATGCGCGAGAGAAAAAAATAACGAAAGAACACACGAATGGAAAGCGAAAGAAATTGGCATTCGAATGGAAGGAGAGGAATGGAACCAAGTTGCGGCGAATATTGTACAGCGTCCGGCTATACTTGTTTGTTGATACCCCCCACTATGTTACTTTGTACTATTTAATTTTAAATTCGTATTTATTTTATTTTATTTTACATCGCGATGCTCGCGGATTAACCGTAGATTGTTCAGTGACACGATGAAGTACGATAATGAATTTATGTTCATATTTTTTTTTGTTTGCTTTGACACAAAAAATTTGCTCTGAATTCTGCTCGTTGACAGATGTTTGTTCGTTTGATCTCACCTGTGAAAAGGGTACGGCAGACTATTTTTTTCGAGATACGAGTGGTTCGATGAAATTATTTTGGATGTCAATAATGTTAATGCGGTAGTTGGAAAATAATCGTAGAGTCACATAGGAGGGAGATGCGAGAAGAAGAGAAAACCATAATGTGATATGGCAATTGAGAGGCACTCGAGAGGAATATATTTGGTAGTTACAAAAAAATCACCACCGTAAACACCGACACCACACCCGATGAATTAAGGGAGATTAAAAAAAAAACGAGACAAAAAAATTAACACAATGCCACAAAACCGCTAAGAACAACAACAACAACTAACCGTTTCTTGATGTGTAGATAACTGTAGATAGTAAATGTAAATATATATATTGCGATCGTGTTACATGAAAAAGAAAACAATGATTAATATTAACGCTGCAATGAGATAAAACTTGACTAAAGTAAGAAAAAAAAATGAAGAAACACACACAAACACACACAGACACACGCGTATAGTCCATCGTACATCTTATCATATTATATATTATACATTTTGTGTGTGTGTATATATATACAAAATGTATATGTATAAATATACCGAAGGGATAAATAACTCGCGGTGCGGCCCATGAGGAAGCCTCGAACAGTATTTAGGATCTGAAAAAACGTAGCGGTAGGGATTTATCGAAGCTAACAGTCGTGAAAGATGCAGGAAAGAAATTACTCGAATGCAGCGATGGGCAAAGTCTAATTTTCTAATTACACCTATATAAAAAAAGAAAACACCGCAATTTCTACGCTGTGTCATGTAATCACAATTTTATAATTAACAACGCCACGCTACATTAGCATTAAAGAGTCTGTAATAGACCAGAAATTGCGATTTTTTTTTGTTTTTACCCATTTGAAGCTTTTTTTTTCTATGAGCCCAATTTGGAACAGAGAACAAAAAAATGGACAAACGAAAAATGAAAATTTACAGACACGAATGTGATCCTCGTGTTCCGGGATTTTCGCTACGACTGTCTTCGTTCACCCTGGATATCGTTTGATTTTCATTTTTGTACCTCAGACTCGGAATCAACCCGAAAAAAAAAATGCTCACTTCGAGAAGGCATTTTTCTGTCGGGAAGGCTGGTTTAGCGTGCGACCATGGCAGAGCCTCGAATCCCGCATAGGCGGTCCGAAGATCCTCCTAAAGGGATCTTACCTGTAACTATACTGCCTGTACAAAAAATCGCACTTTCGATCGGCCATTATTAGGATCGAGACCGGCTCGGTAATTTTTCTTGCCGGTGTTCCTTTTCTCCGCGGCTCGACACACGAATACTCCTAAAGACCGACGACTAGGAAGC
Organism: Ichneumoninae sp. B BG-2022a; assembly: GCA_030522725.1. Lineage (NCBI taxonomy): Eukaryota > Metazoa > Arthropoda > Insecta > Hymenoptera > Ichneumonidae > Ichneumoninae sp. B BG-2022a. The sequence continues at coordinate 4,613 of JAPYZD010007295.1, forward strand.
GCTGGCAGCCAAACGTAGTTCCTCTATTGTAACTCCGTCGACCGGAGAAAAGGGACACAACCCGTAAAGGCACCGTCGAGTCACTAGAACCAAACAGTTATTTTGGCCATTTTCACCCGATTGTATACCAACTTAATAATTATATTGTGTAAAAAAAAATGAAACGAAAGACGAAAGCACACAACGAACACGAGCGGAGACTGCGTGTGTGTCCCTCGCGCCCAGCGTACTGTCGAAAGATCGAAAGGTTCGAAGGATTTATCATTATTTTGTTTCTCTCAAAAACGGGATTACCTGTGCGCAGAACTTTGTACACGCGCTACGATTAAGGTAATGTGGTAAAACCGCCCGACCAAACCGCGTCCTGTCGGCAATAAAAACTGTAATTTGTACTTCTTGGTCGACAAATCGACCGCGACAGAGAAAAATACCTCTGGCAGCTTCGGCAACCGAAAAATTACGGTAATTTCGGGTGACTTTTTTACCGTTAAAGACATCGCAAAAATATTCATATTTCGACTTCTGCCTGCGCTTGCGAAAGGTCCTTTCTTTTTGTTTGAGTGACAGAAAGAATAACTGCAGCAGAAATCGCCCAGAAGTTGAAACACGGTTATTTTTTCCCTTTATTGCTACCGAATAAAAAGTGACCCTGAATTACCGTAATTTTGTGGGTTATTCTACGGTGAAATTATGAAAAAAAACGCTTACTCAAGCTGCTAGGGTACTGATTACCGTTTTTCTTATCGGTCGACTGGTATCACATAATCTTAAGGCGCAGTGAAACATAGCGGTCGGAATTTAAAAAACTGTAATTGATATTTTTCGTACAGGATTTAGAAATCGTTATGGGCGTTCTGAAAACTTCACCCTTGAAAAAGTTCATTACAATTTTTTATACTGGGCCCGGCAGGGGGGAGGGGGACAGATAGGAGCTTTCACTTCGCCTTAATGTGCCTCTCGATGGTACGATGACATACAACTACATTATTAATATATATTTAAAAAAAAACAATACACGAATATATATTATATATATAGATTAGAACATATATAGAACATATACACATATGAATAATTAAGATCTACGATGGAGAATCATTTGTATACACACCGTGGAACGAGGCTAACACACCGTGTTGCTACTTTTTGGTGCTTTCCTCCGAGACCTAAACGGCGACGACGATTGGTTTGGAGCGCGACTCGGGCCATACCGATGGCCCAAAGTTGCGTCTCCGTGACACGAAGTGTTGCTCTTTTTGTCGTCTCGGACGACTCTGTTACTCGCGGTTGTTTACACGAGCGATAAATAAAACAAAAACAAAACACAACATCGGACGATTGTCGGAGAGAAAAGCAATTGAGGGCTTACGCCACTGTAAATGGGTAAAAACGCATGCATATTTGGTAATTTTTTTTCGTCGGTAAATACACGCTTCATCCATTTAATTTTTTTTGGGTGGATGGAGGGGATGTTAAAAAACGTTTGGGGATTTTTTAATTCAATTTTATTGCTATTATTTTTTGCCGGTCGGCGTCAACAATTTTTTTGGAAGATCCTTTGCGGTGGTCTTGGTTTGAAAAAGACATTTTATCAGAAACAAACAAGTTTAATTATTTTGTAATAAATTGGGTAAAAAATTGGCAAAATGACGGTCATTCGTTAACTGTGAATTTTCACCAATTTTCAACACTGAATAATTTTTTATTATTATTGAAAAAAAAAATCATAATTTTACTGTGGCATAAGTCCTTAATAGTCTCGGAGAAAATAGGAAATGCGATTTTACCGACTGCGGTATCTGACGCGCCCTCGAGGAGCTACCGTCTTATTTATCGTCACTTAGACGCATTAATTCGGCATTAGACGCGGTCGAAACATTATTTTACGAGACTAACATCGAAACGGCGTCGATGAGAGCTTTGTTTTTTAAATAATTTTCTTGGTATCGCGATGTATCTAGATACAGGCCTATCTACGTAAAAACATCTTTTCAATGTGGCGACTCCGCAGTGAAGATAATTTATTGTAAAGTATGCATATCGCGGCTTCCAAACAGCCTGATAAATTTATATACGTAAAAAAAAAAAACACTTTGATAACATCTTTTGTAGTCCAAAAATCGTTTTCTCATTTTTTTCTACCGTAAATCCGAGCCTCAGTACCAGGATCGGATTTACAGTCTTTCTCAATCGAGTATCCGTCGATTCACTGATCGACGAATTTTTTCTAACTTTTCTCCAACGATTGAGATTTTTGTTTTTTAATGCGTGTAAACAACATATCATGAAGTGACCCTGAATTTTCTTCTCTTGTATCTAGATACCGCATTGAAAGGTGGTGAATCAGGTGAAAGGCCGATTTTTTTTTACACTCTTTAAAAAAAAAATGACCAGGTGATCCAAAACGACGCGAGAAAATCGCAAAAAAGTCGACAATTAAACGAGAAACAAATGCGACACAATAATTACACAGCTGTCGCGTGATATACGACGGCAGGACCTAGAGCACAAAAGAGAACAGAGTTTCAAGGTAATTAAAAAAAAATTATAAGAAACTATACACATAACAGCTTTGTAGAGTTTAGACGTTTGGATGAACATACCGATTATTGCTAAACGACATATAACAACGTTAATGAGGAATTAGTGTTTTCTAGAGTGTATTTGAGACACGTAAGACCGCAAGAGAAAATTAGACGTACTATTGTGATACTAAGTAAACGGAGCACCCAGATTACCGTATCGCGATGATAAAATTCTTTTTTTTTTATGAGTACCAAAAAAAAAAAAAATATTAAATAAAAAGTCGCATGTTTTACAAGCAAACAATTAAGTATTATTACATCTCGCGGTTTTTTGGGAATGCGTCCAGCACGGTAATAATATTTATTGAAAAAAAAAAATTAACAGAACAAATGTGCAACTGCCTCCACATAAATGTAGGCGTAGGTTAAAATGTGACCGGAAACAAGCGACATAATTGTAAGCGATGCGAGTAACGAATCGTAGGCTCGTAGGAAGAATGTGAGGATGGAATTTCAGTGAAACTTCAACCTTCAACGAAAGTTTGGGGCGACTATGGAAATACTCCGATGGTAAAACAGTTACCCGAATCGGGTGATTGGTATTATCGATGAATTCTCACGATTCAGTGAGAATTTGAACACTTCCTAATGGTATAAAAATCTGAAAAAAATCAACTGTTTTCAAGATGCCAAGAACATTCATTTTGCACAATAATAATGTCAGAAAGTTATTAACAAATTTAAAAAAATTAAATAAAAAATATTGATGTGTGCATTTAATTGCATGAAGTAGTCTATAAAATGATTCTCTCAATACAGGCAACTGTTTTACCATCGGAGGGACACTTTTCACATCACCTTAAAACAAAACGGGGGGAAGATCTGTTTTTCGTCCGAGGCTCGCGTATCTTGCTCGGGACGAAAGGAAGGCAAAAAAGGTTGTGAGACAAGTTCGATGTTGCATAATCGAGGATCATTAGTGATAAACGTGCGCGTTCCTATGATTGCTATACGAGAGCTTTAGAATCTCCGAATTGCTTTTCTCGGCGGCGTGAAATTAAAAAAAGGCGGGTAACAGAAAAAAAATTGTCAGATCGGTCTTCGATTGAGCGCATAGCATTGTTGAGTAGAGTGTATCACTGCGGTCGGTAGCTTCATGTGAGAGAAATGCTAAAAAAAAAATAGATGCAAATTTAGTTTGTGCGTTGCTCGCAATGTGTAAACTAACACAACGTCGTTCATCAATATTTTCGTGAACAATTAATTTTAATAATTTTAATAACAAATAATTTTTATAATTTGATAATTTTGCAAAAATGCTCATTTTCATTTCCAAACATTTTTAACCCGCCGAACATACAAAAAGTTCTAAAGTTAGCTTTTGCAGACTTTTTTTCGCGAAATTCTACACGGCGAGAAGTGACCGGTTCACTTGCGTGTAATAAAATTCAGTTCGCTAGCTCAGGCAGTTATTATTTCACTTTGATTTATTTTTACTTATTTTTTTAACGAATACATAGCTTCCTCTATGAGAAAGCAAGAGAAGAAAAAAAGCGAGTGACAAAACATGCCCCGATGGATCTTTCATCTGAAAGCGTTAAGTTTAAGTGTAGCTTACCCAAAAAAAAAAAAAAAAACGTACCCGTGTAAATTATAATCGCATAGTTGCGCTAATTATCGTGTGTAATAACAATAACGATAAGAGATTAGAGAGAAGAAATTTGAAAAAAAAAAAACCATCGCGCGAGGTAAAAACGGATGGAGGAAGAAGTGAACCTTTCGACCACTATGTCAATTAGATTCAGACTGACTGCAGGGATTGATAACACGCATCAAAATGTTGTTGCAAGTTTCGGTGTCTAGCTAATTAGCTATTATAGCATTGTCGTCGTTCTCGTTGTCGTCAAACTCGTCTTCATTGTTCCTCAAGGAATCATCTTCGGTAACGATGTAAAACCGCTTTTTATTAATTTTCGCCAAGCGCGCTGTATATCGCAGGTATTTCTTAATTTAAGGTGACGAATTTCAAAAATATATCTAATGGGTGAAAAAAAAAAAAAAATGTCCGGCAGGGAAAACAAAAATCATATTCGACTGGTCCTCAAATTTCCTGCATCTGATTCAATCTATATAAAAAATAACGAAAAATGATCGTAGTGGTTTCACTTTTTTTAGAGCTAAAAATGCTTTTATCCGACGATATCTTCACTTCGGTGAATTCGCGGTCGAACGGCCAGCAAGTATTGAAGAGAACAATTGTCGGACCAATGAGAGTTTGCGCACAAAGTAGCCGGACTCGAATCGTTAAGTTGACACACATATTCACGGCTGATAAGAAATCGGTAGCTGATTAAAAAAAAAAAAATGACATCGAAAAAGTAACGAGGGTTTGGCGTTAAAAGAATAGAACAGAACAATTAAAAAAACGTCGGGCAAAACATTGTATTACGAAGTTATTTAAGCGCCCGGAGGCACAACAAACAAAAAAAAGAAATAAGCAAAAAAAAATACAAAAAAATTACGGGAAAAGATCTTGTGCGTTAAGTGAACTCGATAAAAGTGAGGAAGTAGAGTCCGGGCAAGTAAGAGGCCTCCACGCGGAAAATGAACAAACAAAAAAAAAGATATCTCTGGACCAATAAATAAATTTTACACTTCTATAAAAACGGTACGTCTGAGTAAATCGCAAACTCCGTGAACGCCTCGCTTTATCTCTGGAACCGAATATGCGCTGCGTATTAAAAAAAAAAAAAAACTCAAGCGTTATATTAGCCGTACTAACGTATTGTTTGTATTAGCTAGAAGGTAAAAATCTCTGAAGCGTGTGTAAAAACTGCATCGACAAAACTGATTGTACAGACCGGGAATGGTCGAAATTTTGTACGAGCCTGTCGCGAATCTTCCTTTAGCTTCACCGCTATAAATTATAAATATCGCTTCGTCAGATTAACGAAAGAAAAAAGTAACTAAATAAACAGCATCATAATTCCCGATAATAATGAATGAATATTTTTGTGGATATAGTGAAAAAAAAATATATAAAAAAATCTATATATATATGTATATGATAAAGGAATGAAAATTCGAACAGGCTCTTTTTTTCAAAAGTTCTTTGATTCCTCGTGAAATTGAAGAAAACAAGAAAAAACAAATCGATGCATAGATATATGTTGTGTAAAAGACGTGTGTGCACATGCATGTATATATCGTATATCCAATATTCACACATGTTCGCACGTGCAAAAGTGCAAAACAAGTGCGTACACGGAATAAAAAAAAAATGTATGTTGTACGTTGCGTTGTACTGTAGCCTACACTTGTTGTGATGATATATATATATATATACACATATATATATAATACGACGACGCGAAATTTCAGTGTTTCCTCGCACTAGATCTATATTCGTCATGAACCTCAGTCAATACCGTCGGAGCTGACAGTTTGCTCACCGGCCGAAAAAATATATATATATAAAGATGGGAAAATCTTGGAAACTAAAAAAGCGAGAGAAAAAAAAACTTTTATTTTTCCGAAAGGGCCGATTATTAATAGACAAACTTTATGTTCCGACGGCAACAGTGTTATTCAGCTTATGAGGGCGTTGTTTAATCGAAAAAAAAATTCGAAATGTACACAAGGATAGATTCTTTAGTGTACACATGAATTATTATTAATAATGATGATATAATGAACATAAATACTATAGATAAAACTATATAGAGGATCTGCTGTGTAAATTGAGATAAAATAATATTGAAATTGAAACGGAAGGATTATCATAACCACTGGTGGAAAAATGAAGACGATGTGTACAAGATGAGGGCGAAATGAGATTAAGAGACGTCGATATAAAACGTTGCGTTACGTGTATAGTCGCGATTGCGTTATTGTAGAACAGTGTATATGTAAATACGTACTCACTGATGGGCCTGCTAACTCCCAAGCGAAATACACTGGGCACACACATATATAACGATTAGTGACGCATACAGACGAAGTATTATTCAATAAAATACCAAACATGTTGTGAACATTTTTCTCGCATTATTTACCACCCTCCCGAAATAAATTACGTCTCTACAGCAAGTATATGCTGTATTTTCATCGTTATAAATGCAATAAACGAATAAAAAGTTAAAAGTAATAAATAAAAAAATTAATCATTAAAAAGTTAACACATAAATCCGGACGCCAGCTAAAAATTACATTCGCTTCGACCTATCTTTTAGGTACTCAGACCCCTAAAATCTCGAAATTTTTTTTACGCAGCGAGCCTCTACGATGAAGCACAATAAATGCATTGAAAATAATTAAACACAAAAATGAAAATAAAATAAATAAATATTATAGACTTCCGGTCAGAAGGTGAGAGAGATCAGACGATCGATATTTTGACATTTTGTGAGGGGAAAGTAAAGAGGAAGGTACTGCTGAAATAAATATTATAATAAAAATAATTAATTAAATACATAATAAATAAATACATAAATAAATAAATATTTTATACTATTATCATAATATTATTATAAATATATTATAATAAAATATTTGATTTTTTTGCGACTTCAAACTGGCACCATCGACATTTCGCTTGTCGCGTTACGGTAACCGGGGCAGAGCGAGTCCAGGTGCCGGTAGCTGTTTACCCGCTTCCACTTTCAACGTCGACGTCGGTCCGGGGGGGGGGGGGGGGGGGGGGGCCGCACGGCGGGGCCACCGACGCTTTTCGAGAATGGGACAAGTCTGAAAAATTACCGTCCTGTACGCCCGGCCGAGGGGGTTTGGCCTCCCTTGCGTATACAACGTCAACAGGGGGTTTCATTAAGAAACACTTCGTAATTTATTTTCGTATCCTGACCGCCGCACGTAGCCGAGCCCTTCGTCGCTGCCACTACGTGGCCGACGTTTAACTTGTCGGGACGTAAACCAAGTTTCTGTGTAGACTCGTATATCCACTGCAAACTGTACAACCTTATACATCTCTTCTCTCCCCCCCCCCCTCCCCGCCCGACAAGTTCTATTATATATCGCTTCAGTTTATTCCATATTACTGTATCGAACAAGGGAGTCCGATCACGTGCCAAACGAATATATTCCTCGTAGCAGCGGTCGTCGTCATCGTGTTTGTCGTTGTCTTCCTCGCTTCACAGTTTCGCAAACTTTCCTCCGTCCTAAGCAATTACCAAAGGAGGCTCCATTCGAGACAACGCGAAGTTTTCGGGTCACGAATTTTTTCGTTAATAGAATTGATTGCGAAATATGCGATTTGAAAACAAATGCGGAGGTTTTAATTCGATATCTCGAAAAAAATATTGCCCATTTTGAAAAGGGAAAATGAGAAGGTGGTAAAAATGGCACTTACCATTTTTCGACGAAAATGGTATTTTTGAAAAAAATTTTTTAGAATTTTTTCGTTAATGAAGTCGGTTGGTAAATATGCCACTTGACAACAATGGCGGAGGTTTTAATTCGATATCTCGAAATTATCTGGAAAAAAGTGCCGTTTCGCAAAATTTAACATAGGATTCCTTATGCTGAAAATGGTAAATTTTTAAAATTTCGAAAAAAAAATATATATCGCAATTCTGCCACCGTCATTCGCTTCAGGTGGCCTATTTCCGCACAAAATACGTGCAATTTGTATTTTTTCGAAATTTAAAAAATTGAACATTTTCAGCATACGGAATCCTATTTTAAATTTCATGAAACAGCACTTTTTTTCAAAAAATTTCGAGGTATCGAATTAAAACCTCCGCCATTGTTTTCAAGTGGGATATTTACCAACCGATTTCATTAACGAAAAAATTCTAAAAAATTTTTTTTCAAAAACACCATTTTCGTCGAAAAATGGTTCCAATTTTTCCACTTTCAAAATGGGGAAATTTTTTTTTCAAGATACCGCAATTCTGCCACCGCCATTCGATTCAGTTGGCCTATTTCCACACAGAATTCGTGCAATTTGTATTTTTATCGAATTTTTTTAAATTGACCATTTTCAGCATAGGAACTATATTTATATAACTTTCGGAAACTGGTCCGTATGTATCGTGTGCTTTTTGTTTTATATATAATTACCGCCCAATTAATGAATGTCGTTTTTTTGTGGCAATGTATCGAATTTACAAAAAAATCTCTTAAAAATGGTCGAAACGCGATTTTCTATCGTCACATTCTGACGCACCGAACTTTTACTCTACCGTATCTTTTCAACCCTGCACACTCTATTGTATATCGTTTCAATTTATTTCATATAACTATCTAACAATATATTCCGATCACGTGCCAAACGAATATATTTCTCGTAGCCGCCTTCGTCATCGTCTTCGTCGTTCTCCTCCTCGTTCCCGCAGTTTCGCAAACTTTCCTCCGCCCGAAGCAACCACCAAAGGAGTTCTCTGTTCGAGATAATCCGAATTTACGAGTCACTACTGACGAGAAACTTGGAAACCGATCGGTATGTTCCGCGCTGTTTTTGAATACAACAGGATCGAAATTACCTCTTAATTAATGAACGCTTAATGAATAGTACATTTCGATACGAGTGCGAAAAAACTTTTTCTGACGAGTGTGAGTTTGCAGGACGAGCCGAAGGCGAGTGTTGCAATCACACGAGTTCAGAAAACGTTTTTCGCACGAGTATCGAACAAAATTTTATTTCACAAGGTGTGAAATAAAGATCTTTTCAGAATCGCTGGACCACAATTGTCCATCATTACATCGTAATGTACCGGACTATGTGTACAGTGCAGGATTTATTCGACCGTGCACACTCCGCGAATACCGTAATTATCTACTTCCCTGCGTTTTCCTCCTTTTCGTCCAAGTCGTAATTCTAAAGTTGCGTACGTTTTTTTTCTTTCCTCCCATCCATTCGCCCTATTGTGCTCGGTCGGGCATTGTCGGTAAGCAACGATGCAGCACACGCCCGGTCTGCGAGGGCGATTAGTCTAGCAGGTGAGCAAGGCCAATGAATGATGTCCTGCCTCATTCAGCGGGGATCAAACTGGCTGCATTATTCGAGCAAACGTATTTCTCGTTCGAGCAATGCGAGAGTTTTGCAGCATTCACCCACACATCGAGGCGTACGCGCGACATCAAAAATCCCCGGTGAACCACTCGTTCGGATAATCATCCCCTTCGCTTCGTCCCTGTGTCTCACGCTCGTGCAATATTCCGCCCAGGCGCGACGTTACAGGCGACCCAGCTAATTTTCATTATAGCTCGTTCGTTCCGACATTTCGTTCCCTATGAAAAAAAAGGAAAAGTTTTTGTCACCGGCCGCATTCGAAATACATTCCGGAGATAATTAAAAAAAAAACACAGTGACGTCGCTTTGAAAATCACACTTTTAAGCCGGAAGTTTTTTTATTTTGCGACATCGCTTCCGGTTGAAGAATGCGTTTTCCATACCGGAAGTGACGTATTCCGGTAAGACGTCACTACCGGTTGATAACTGCGATTTTTCAAACCGCAAGTGACTCCGCAACTTAATCTTTCCAATTTTTCTGCGCGACGCCACTTTCGGTTGATAACTCAGATATTTCAGATCGGAAATGACTTCGCAAAGTACATTTCCAATTTTTCTGCGCGTCGTCACTTCTGGTTGATAACGGAGATTTTTCAAACCGAAAGTGACGTCGCAACTTAATCTTTCAAATTTTTCTGCGTGACGCCACTTTCGGTTGAGAACTGAGATCTTTTAGATCGGAAATGACTTCGCAAAGTAAATTTCCAATTTTTCTGCGCTCCGTCACTCCCGGTTGATAACTGAGATTTTTCAAACCGGAAGTGACGTCGCAACGTGATTTTTCAAATTCTCCTGCGTGACGTCACTTCCGATTGATAACTGAGATTTTTCAAACCGGAAGTGACGTCGCAAAGTAATTTTTAAATCTTTTTAAAGTGAGCTTTTCAAACCGGAAGTGACGTCACGGAGAACATTTTTTTATTGTTCTCCGCCATGCAGTGGCGTAGCGACATTATTAAGTGCCTATTAGTGTTCGGAAGACCGTCGGCTTCACTCCGGCTGCCCACGCCGGCCGGAGGACCAACCAATATAGCGTTTTGGCGGACGACAATCAACCTTGTGTATACAGTTGTGTGCCGTTTTTCCAGTTAGGAAGGAATCCCAACCGCGCCATTTTCGCGTCTATAAGGCGAATGGCCCCGAGCATCCACCCCGTTACCGACCGAGTTTCTGCGCCAATCACCGTAGTCGGTCTCGTACCGCGAACCGACGACAAGTTGCCACACTTCCGGATACAGTTAGGAGGCTCTTGTGTATCCTTGTTTATGCCTATGCACTAACACGTTTAGAACGAGAGGGTTTCCTCGCGCAGCCGGTATTCCGGCTGTTCGGCTTACGTGCACGAAAGTTGCACGTGAAATTGGTGAAATTCGTCGTCGTCGTCAGTCGTAGACGGTTCGATAGTTAAGACCAAATTTTCCGAGTAGGTGCTCGAGGACAGATTGCCTCTTCGCGCGAGGTTCCTCCGGTATAACAGCGACGAAGCGAAGCTCCGACGCCCGCGAACTCTCGGTTCGCGTCCGCCGCCGAAGCAAAGTTACCAGTTGGACCAAGTTGGCGAAGCCGCGATCCTCCCAATGTCTCTTTGCGGAATCACCCAGACTGCCGCAGCTCTTCCCAGTCGACGCTCAGAGCGGTGTCCATGTACCTCGTTATTCTGCACCTCCGCGTCTTCCTATCAATATCCCCGGTCCGCGGTTCGGCTCGTTTGTTCCGCGCTCCGCGAACAAACCAAGGCTGGATAATAGCCGTATCGTCTGTCCTTTCATTATAGTACCGATCGATTTTTCTATCGGAACTAGAAACGTATGGATTTTTCTATAGGGGAGAGCGGGGGCAAAACGGGATAATGAGACAAAACGCAATTTTCCAATAGCTTTTGGAGGGTGGCGATGGTGGCACATGGGGCAAAACGGGTTGGAAAATCCGAATGTATCGTTGGGATAAAATGGGGCATTCAAAAATGATTGGAAGACTGTGATTTGCCCTCACAGTCCCGTTTTGCACCGCTGTGCCATTTTGCCCCGGTCTCCCCTAATGCCGGCGATCCCGAGAGAAAGGAGGGAGAGCGGGACAAAATGGGACTCTGGGGGCAAAACGGGACCAAGAATCGGGGTGCGTCGATGGGGCAAAATGGGACGTTCGAAAATTATTATGACCCCCAAATTTCATCAAGTTATATCGGCTGTGTTTAGCATCGTGCAAAGTTTGCTCGAGGAAGTTCACTTGGAGACCAAAATTCTATAAGCGAACGATTCGTTAGGGGAGAGCGGGGCAAAACGGGACAGTGGGGCAAAACAGGACAGTGAGATAAAAACTCAGTTTTCCAATAATTTTTGGATGCCCCATTTTGTCCCAACGATACATCCGCATTTTCAACGGCGTTTTGCCCTACGGATTACCTATGTCGTCATCCAAAAGTAATTGGAAAATTGCTTTTTGTCTCATTATCCCGTTTTGTCCCGCTGTGCCATTTTGCCTTGCTCTCCCCTATTCTTCCTAGAGCCGTACACTGATAATGACTTGCCAGTGATGAAATTTGATGTCATGCAGATATCTTCAGGGTCATAAATTATTGGAAAATTGCATTTTCAAAAACGCTACTTTGGGTACCATTTTGCCCCGCTGTACCCTGCTGTGCCGATCGCTCGTTACAGTCGGACGAAACTAATTGGCCGGCTTCTCGGTTACTTGATAATGGGCTTTCAATTTTATTTGATATGTTATAAGTTTAACAGACTAAACCTTCTTTATCAGTGGGGCTTTCAAATTTTCATTTCAAATTTTATATCTATATATATATATATATATACCCGTTCTACGTTCCGCGTTTCGCGAATTGAAGTCGTTTCATTATCCAGTACCGATCGAATTTTCTATCGGAACTAGAGAAGTATGAATTTTTCGATAATGTCGGGGGCCCCAAGAGAAAGCTCTCTAGATTCTACAATGGATAATGGACACAGAGTCGATCTCTCGTTACAGTCGAGCGAAGCTAATTGGGCCTCGTCTCAATTACTCGACAATGATTTTGATAATAACTCTCCGTACTACCCCGGTTTTAGTTATATGTAAATCCTTTTCCTATTGCCATGGCATTCGCTACCAGTAGCATTTTTTTAATAGTAACAATGGTACCCAATACCCGGTATTTTATTTTATCAGATCCTTCTCTCAGTGTATCAATGAAAATGTATATTAATTTTTCATCATACCTGTCCATTAAATTAAATTTTACGTTACAAATGTGAAAGACTGAATTCTTTATCAGTGGAGCTTCATTTTTGCTTTCATATTTGCTTCACGCAAAGCTACATTTCGTTATTGGTTCATTTCAATTACACTACTCTTTAAAATTAACGTTTCCATTAAATATATATATATATATATATATATAATATCTTTCACCTTTTAGCCATATTAATTTTCATCTCGCTTCCACGTTTGCTTTCGTTATCCGCGGCCGCGACGTTCCTTCCGATGGGGAGGACACAGGGCGCATTCGAGTGCACTCGAGCGCCGCCGGCTTTTAAATCCAAATGCATTATCAGTCGACCGGTCCGCCGACAGAATGCGAATCAATGAATTCTTTTGTACAAGCTTACGTGCCACTCGAATGTAGCAGACAGTGGAACGAGTGTAGAACCGGCAAATTCTGCCGAAACAGAAGAGGGCGACCACCGGTTCTGGTACCCTGCCGGCGTCCAGAAGGCGAATTCGTTTATTCGATTAAACTCGAAACCGTGGAGCACTCCACGTATCGGCTTTCTCGACACACGCGCGGCTGGGAAGAATGGCCCGAACGGACGTAACGGGATTCAACTGATATCAAATATTCAGACTCCTCTCGAATATTCATCCCGACGTATTTACGGCGAGAACCCTGCAGTGTTCCAGCGCCCGGGAACCAAATCCGTGAATTCTATCCGCAACTACTTTCGCGGCTGTCCCTTAAATCCCGATCCAAAATTTCCGGAACGTGATTTGTACAAGTTGCGATCGTGTAATCGTGCGAGCGAATCAATCGCCGATGTTTGACGTGAGCCAAGGTACCGCTCACATCCGACGTAACACTTGGACACATATTTACGTCGCTTTCCTGTTTTTCAAATTATTTTATTTCACTCGAGTCGGAGATGGCAGTTTTGCGCAATTTGTGCGTGCGTAAAACCCCAATTTTCGCACCTTGTGAAATAAAGTGTTCAATACTCGTGCGAAAAACATTCTCCTAACTCGTGTGCACTCGTGTAACGCTCGTCAGAAAAAGTTTTTCGCACTAGTGTCATAATGCACTATTATTGCACTCGGTGCGCAAATGTCAATTTTCCGCGCGCTTCGAATGCATAAAACCCCCGTGTTCACACCTCGTGAAGTAAAGTTTCGTACGATACTCACGTGAAAAACTTTTTCTGAACTCGTACGATTGTAGCTCTCAAAAAAAGTTTTTTCGCACTAGTATCGTAATGCACTATTTTTTTACTCTCGACTGCCTGACTCGAATCTCGTACGTTTCACCTGTAAACACGAGTCCTACGACGTTACTTCGCAATGTTTGCACCGCCCTTTTACTCGACCAGTCTCTTTATGTTTGTGGTAACTATTCAAGCAATTTTCACGAGCAACTTGGCAACGCTATTGGCAGCGACCGATGTGCCCAAATCACCAATTAAAAATTCACGAACGCTTTCTTTACATTCCATCGCACCGCGATTCTCGCTAATCAGCTTATCGCGCACTTTCCTTCGTGCATCGGTGATTGCACAGTGACGAAGTACCGAGGGGGAAAAAAATGTTAAAAGAAAAGAACAGGCAGAAAAGAGGCAAAGGAATAAATATTCAGACTATTCTCGAACATGTATTTATTTCCCGTGTCATTGATAATTTTAGTTTCTACTTTGGTTTGTAAAACTGGAAAATTACAAAATTAAAAAATCGTGGACGTTTGTGGACAATACGTTGTTGTAAAAAGTACGAACTTTTTTTACTGTGCACTTTCATAGTAAAATAAAAGTAAGTTATTAAAAATAAAGTATTCCCAATATTTTTGATACACTGAACATTAATTTTTCGTCACAATTGTGCATGAAAAATGAATATACCTTTTGATTGATATGAAAGTAAATTATAAAAATTGCGCGCAGTAAAAAATAATTGCGTAAAATCGGAATGGGAAATTTCGTAAAAGTAATGTGGTTAAACAAGTGACTAACTCGTTTGACACTTATTTGAATATACGAACCTGTCCTTTCATTTCCCGTCTCATTGATAATTTTAGTTTGTAATTTTGTCTGTAAAACTAGAAAATTAATAAATACAAAATTGCGGACGTTTGTGGACAATATTTGTTGTAAAAAGTACAAACTTTTTTTACTGTGCACTTTCATAGTAAAATAAAAGTAAGTTATTAAAAATAAAGTATTCCCAATATTTTTGTTACACCAAACATTAATTTTTCGTCACAATGGTGCATGAAATTTAATGTACGACTTTTTGCATAAAAACGTTACGTCCGGTACTTTAAATATCATAAGAAATTTTTGCACAGTGTACTTTCTCGAGTGTCCCTTGAATCTCGCAATTTTTGCGGAACGACCGGTATGCTCGAAGGGCCAATTAAAGATTCACGAACGCTCTCTTCAGCTTCCATCGTACCGCGAGTCTCGCCAATCAGCTTATGGCGCACAGTCGTTCGTGCATCGGGATTTGCTCCAGTACGGCACGTCGCTCAGGCTGACGAACGTCGATCCACGGTGATGAACTGTCGGGCGAAAAAAATAAATAAAAAAAGAATAGGAAGAATGGAGATCGAGTCGCGAGGGAGCGGTCGGGCGCGCCGGTCGGCTAAAAAGTTTCTTCGGTCGACTTTAATTAAATTTAGTCGTCCTTTAACCCTCTCGTTTCTGCCGCCGCGATAGCGATGGCCGAGGGTTACCCCGGCCCGCACCCTCGAACACCCTCGACTCGCTATCTCGACACTTTTTAAACTCTTCTCACCGGCTCAGCTGGTTTCGTCGTGTAACAATTGTACCTAAATAATCCGGTTTGTTTCAAACATGCTCGCGACAATGGACAAGATTCACTTGTTTCGAATGAATTTCGTGAATTCGCTCGCCTGTACTGAGAAAAAAGAAGTTGGAGTTGGATTGTAACGAAAAAAAAATTGTATGAAATTTAATGTACTTGTACTGAAAGTTTTTATGCATAAAGTTGTATATTAAATTTCAGGTACAATTGCGATAAAAAAGTTATGTTCAGTGCATCAAAAACATTATAAATACATAATTTTTTATCATTTACTTTCGTTTCGTTTTATCATGTACTTTCGCTTTACTGTAAAAGTAGGAGACACCGGGGCGAGATGGGCCCCAAATAATGCGGGTACAACGCTGCCGAAAGCATAATTTATTGTTTGTCATCCAACAATGATAGTTTCAGTTTTATAGGGGTTACGAAAAAAAAATTGTCTGGGGCGAGACGGGCTACCCTTAAATTGTTCACTTTTTAATCCCTGCTATTTATACTATTATTTTATATTATATATTTATTATATATTATAAAATCCATTAGCCGGATAAGATATTTTAGCTGGCCGGTCTAGCCAGCTAAAATAT
>JAPYZD010007297.1:0-26580 GCA_030522725.1 Ichneumoninae sp. B BG-2022a
AATTGTAGTTTGAGATATAAAATGTTTTTCAAGGATTTTTGACAGTAAAATTTTGTTACTAAAATATAGCATTGAAGTTAATCAACAAAATCAATGTTTAAACCAACCACTTTAACTCCGTGTGTTGAGATGTTTTTTTTTAAATTCTTTTTTATGCTTTTTTTCTTTCATTGCACTTTCGTCGGACTGACGCAACTCTCGCTGTCGATATCGAAAGAGAGAGTTTCAATGGGGTTCGATGATTCTTCTTTGAATTTCTTGATCGATTTTGGAGAAAAATTTGAATGTATTTTTTTGGCGGGGCATTTGAATGCATTTTTGTTAAGGAAATTGTAGTTTGAGATATAAAATGTTTTTCAAGGATTTTTGACAGTAAAATTTTGTTACTAAAATATAGCATTGAAGTTAATCAACAAAATCAATGTCTAAAATATAGCATTGAAGTTAATCAACAAAATCAATGTTTTCACGTTTCGAAAATTTTTGATGACCGAATTTAACATCCGGATAACTCATTCTGTACATAAAACTATCCTCTGTCGCCTCGAGCAGATTTACTTTTATTGGCGTACAGAAAAAGTCTCTTCAACATTTGTTGGATTTTTACGATGCGATCGATTAAATTTTATTTTTATCTATTTATTTTATCGCTCCCTCGATAGGAACAAGCCTCGAGTGCTCAATTTTGTAAACATTCAACCACGCGTAAAATTATTATTTTACGTTCTTGTTTCGAAATCTCGTTGAGAAACCGAATCGGCGAAAATGCAGTATTTCGAACACGCAGTTCGCGATATCTTGAGTCAGATATACATAAATACAAGATAAAAAATAGATAATAAAAAATCAACATAGTATTTCACACATGCGCATAGGTGTGTATTCGACGATTATAACCGGCGGGGTGAAGGAGTTCGATTAACGTTAACGGGCAAGATCGATCTACTTGACCAAGATTGATTTCTCCCCCACAAAGCCGACGGAGTTAACGTTTAACGGAGAGAGATATCCGAGAGAGACGCGACCGAGCACCTCGTTCGATTAACCAGCCGAGTGGCCGTAATTATACAAAGTTAATGGGCTCTCGAGCCTCGTCTGGCAGGGAGCGCGAGGTAATTAAATATCTGTTATGTAGCACTATATGCACATATTCTCCGGTGTCGAACTATGCGCGTCGAATAGCACTGCTTGCGCGAACGCCGGTCCGATGAGATTATATTATCATATCCGACGCGCATGAGTTTTCTTATAATGTTTTTTTTATTTTTTTTTTTTCATATCTTAAGCATGTTGTTGGCAAGTTGATTATTGAAAAAAAATAATAAATAAAAAACTGAGACACGCGTGCGTGGAAGTCTTTGCATCTCGGGAGCGGCTGGTTGGGAGATTGATTGAAATCGGGTGGCAGGGATGTCATTAAAATCGTTAATAATCATACGACCGTTTACTTAACTGATCAGCGACAATGATGCGGAGCGAGTTTGAAAACGAGCGATCGAGCGATACCGGGATATTCAGTTGCGCAACTGGGATTTTTTTTTGTGCTTTGCATTGGTTGTTCGAGGTAGAGGAAAATTGAGATATACGTGTTTTGCTTCCTCATAGAGGAAGCAAAACACATTGTTTTCGTAAAAAAAAAAATTGAGATTTTAATGTCAGAATACTTAAAATAGTCTAAAACGTCGAGAAATATGATTTTTAGCTGGCGTTTGGATGTATGTGTATGTGTATGTGACAGAGTTGCATCGTTTAAAATGACTATAACTCGGAAAAGGCTTGAGACAGCGAGTTGAAATTTGGCACACTAGTAGAGCGATCACGTCGCTTCGTTCAGTGCTATTTTCGTGAATATTGAGGCCCAAATGGAGATTTTATCCGATTTTCAATTTTTTGGAAATCCTCTGTGTCTTAAAACTGCACATAAATATACTATTTTGATCAAAGACTTTTGGTATTGAATTTGGTCACAGTACATCGAAGTGGTAAGATTATATGAGATTTTCAGTTTTTTTCTTTTACTGTAGTTTTATAATACTTCAAGTTCTAGAAATGTTAATTCATTCGTACAAAAAAAATTATAAATAAATTTCCGAAAACTCGGTAAACGTGACTGGCATTTTATGTACTTTGAATTGTTTCCTTAAGGTAGACAAAAATTTAGGTACACGTTTTTTCATTTTGGGTCAGGTTTTATCATACATAAAATCCTAGAAAAATTAATTAGTTCGCCTAAAAAAAAATTATAAAGAAAAATTGCAAAAGAACAGGAAACATTATTATTTTTTATGAAAGCAAAACTGCAGTATTTTCGACCGTGGGCAGAATTTAGGACTCTATTTATTAAATCTCCTGATGGTCCTTTCGGCATGGAGTATGTAGGCTCGTTACCGGTGGACCCAGAGGCTTCGGTAGGATTGTTAAGTAATTCGCTGTCTGCCGGCACGTGCCCGGATTTCTCGAAATTAACACGTCCTTGTCCCGAGGGCCGGGAGTGGCGACATTTTGTTTCCTTTTATTCTTCACATATTTTCATCTCTCTTTAACTCTTTCGCCCGGCACGCTCGGATCCGGTGGGTCTTCGTCTTCGTCTTCGGCGTCGCCGTCCTCGTCGTCGCCGGACCTCGTTATGGCCGAGAGGAACGAGAGTGGCGCCTGCGGATCGATCCGTAATTGGCACGTAATTGGCGTAATTATCGATCGTTCACGATCGATCCGCGTTCCTCCTTCGCCTCTCGTATGCACCGCGAATTATACTCGTTAGTCACTACTTATTGAACTCGTTCGACGAACGTCGAGCGCGAGAGAAATTACGCTGACGAAAATTGGCGTCATGCTCGAACGAGTAAACTTTGACCGGACGGCTGCTGTCAGGAAAACCCTAAAAACCTGAAAATATGAGAAAGTTTTTAATACGTCAGGAAGATCAAGAAACAGTCAGAAGATTCATCATTGTTCCTGGAAAATGCGGATTTCCAAATCTAAACATTTTCCATGAAAATATCGGAACATTTTTGATACGTCTGGAAGATCAAGAAACGGTCAAAAAATGTATTACTTTTTCTGGAAAATGCGTATTTTCAAATCTTAACATTTTCGGACCGCCGACTCGAAGCTTGGCGGATCGTCCGCGTGGGGGCGGTTCTCTAGAATTCCCGTGAGGAAATCCTCAACGTAAACGTCGACGCCCTTGCTCACTGAGAAAAAATTACATCGTAAAGATAAAAATTCTGACTTTTTATAATAAAAATTAGTTTCCAACACGTACTAATTTCATCTTCATTTTATAGTTACGCCAATGACAAAAAAATCATGGTTGCAACAATAATTGCAGACCAATTAAATATATTCTATCAGAACCTATCTATATATACGAAACTATATATATATATAGTTTCTATAAAAAACTATCTATCTACGTTCCCCATGGGAACTATTCGTTATAGTAGGAAATACTATACTTTTTGTCAGTGCTCTAAAACCGTTTATCTCATTAATCGTAACTCATAATTGTAACAAAAAAGTTGCACAGTCAACGAGTAAGTTGCAAAGTAACTACAAAAATAATAGTGGATGTTTATAGGCAATAAATGTTTCTTGAATCCACAAGCCCTGTTTTACCGACCGAGAGCGTCTTTAGGCGTGCAGAATCGAGCCGATACAATTCCGATCTACGACCCAATCAATTATCCTCCTGCCATATAGTCCGTGCCCTCCCGCATAGTTCGAGATCGCGATAGCCATTCCTCTAGAGCTTTCTGCCCGTGAGGAGATACCGCTCGAACAATACCCGAGAGCGACTAGCATTCACTGTGCGGAGCGCTCATATTCGTAAGGGTGGGTGGACGCGCGGAGAACGCGCTCCGAATGCGGCGCGACGCCGCGTAATTAATTATAATAATTAGTGGCTCTCCCATATGTGTCTGCGAGTCCCTCCGGGGCTCTTCGGGACCGAAGAGGGCGAAGAGCGCCAACACACGGGGGAAATACGAAAGAGAGACCGGACCATGCGAGGAAGATGAAAATAAGGTAGGAAGAACGATATCGCGAAAGGCTTGCCCGAAGAAAATACGAGACCGAGCGAGAGACAAACGTTAATCGCTGAATACCATAAGGACGCAAGTCCGCGAATGTAACGCGTTAAATCGTCGGACTTGCGCCCTTGTGCGTGTCGGTCTTTGCGACTCCGCGGGAGAAAAGAGGACGGAGTGGAAAGAGTTCCGTGGCTCTAATGTGTCTGCACAGGCGGCGTGACGGAGAGCTCTCTAATTGGAGATTTCCATTGTAGTTAACCAGCTCGAGTGCGCCTGAGTGCTCGAAGTACCTACACACGGCACGAATACCCGCAGCCGGAAACCGTAAACACCATTTTTTTTTTTTTTTAAATCTTGCCTTCCCCGATTCGCGTTCGCTATGTGTGGACAAGAGGTCCGTACATCTCGACTCCGACACACATCGAGATCGATGCGAGCCGAGGATAGCGCGGACCCGGAACGCGCGGGAGCGTTTTATGATCGGCGCGTTATGAGCCGCGGGAAAGCAATAATCTCGTTTTTCTTTACAATCGAGTCAGTTTTAGGCAGTTTTTTGTATCCGTATTCCACCTTCGCCCATTCTCGATATCTACCATTTTTAAGGTCAGCGTAGAGCAGAAATATTGATAAAAGACGCCTTGTAGCGAAAAAACAAGTTACAGCGGAAAATATATTTAAGGAATATATATTATTGAAAGTATAATATTTATTGCGTGTAAGTTTTCTCGTATCTATTCTATTATAGCCGATTTTTGGATGTCTTTCAGTTTTAAGGGCAACATAAAGAGGGAAACATTTTAGGACGCAAGTTACCGTGATAAACATATTTAAAAAAATATATTTAATGCGTAAAAATAATTCTTTGCGTAAAAATATGTTCCGTATATTTTTCACTTTGGGCCGTTCTCGACATCTTTCGTTTCTAATGAATATCAGCGTAGAGCGGAAATAATTTTCGAACGCAATGTTCGAACTTAAATGACGCTCACCTATACCGAAAAAGTTACCACGAAAAAAATATATAAAAAAAAATTTTAAGTATAAAATTTTTCGCACGGAAAAATATATTCCGTATATAAATTATAAACTTTTCTTATCCGTGAAATGAAGGATGAGGAATAAAGCTTGCGGGGCCTTTCGGAGCAGTGATAAATCTCGGCGATATTCCCCCGATTATTAATCAAGATGCCACCTTGCCGCATGAATGATCCGTACCGGCGTCGCGCTCGATTATTACAGATAATAATTGCCGGTGCGTGTTATCGTTCCAGGGGGAGGGGGAGGGGGGGGATTGTGGCTCGCGGGGGAGTATCGCATTATAACGCTCGCTCGAGCTTAGCGTGGTATTAGTATCAGCGGCTCCGTGCAACTTACGGTTCATCCGGAGTATTAGAACGACGAGTCAACAGAACAAGCCCGCCGGCTGCCGCGTAACTTATGGAGGACGTTGAGCGCTCGGAGATCCTCCAGGCTAGCATTGAGTGTATAACGCATCGCACCAGTGAGGCTGGTATGCATCGAGCGCTATTACGCACGCACGTGCGACCGAAAACGCTCAAGCTTCCTTACCTTTTTTTAACTGTTTGTTTTCTTTTCCTTAGCTTGTTTCCTCTCGCTTCCTGCACTGCCTTTTCATGATCTATCCGACGCTGAATTACCGAAATATTATTTTTGTCCTAAAAAAAAATTGCCGAGAGTTAATTTTTTGGTAATATATAATTCATTACGAAGCACTGTTAAAAAATGAAAATTGGTGGGAACAATTTTAGTCGTAATCGTTGAATGACTGAAACATTTTATTTACCTTAAAAAACAGCGAGAAATATATATTTTTTAAAATATATATTTCATTACGAAGGATTGTTGAAAATTGATAATTGGTATGAATAATTTGAGTCGTAACGATTGAATGACTGAATTTTTTTTTTTCCTAAAAAAATAGTTAGGAGTTAATTTTTTTTCTAAACATATATTTTATCACGAAGGACTGCCGAAAAGCGAAAATTAATTGGAAAAATTTGCGTCCTGATCATCGAAAGATTGAACCATTTTTTCTCTAAAAAAAAAAAAAAGAAAAATAGCTACGAGACAATTTTTAAAAATATATTTCATCACAAAGGACTGTCGAAAAGTGAAAATTAGTAGGAAAAATTTGAGTCCTGATCGTCGAAAGATTGAAACAGTTTTTCCCTAAAAAAAATAGCTACGAGACAATTTTTTTACGTATGATTTATTACTCAGGAGTGTCGAGAAGTGAAAATTTATAGGAAAAATTTGAGTCGTAAATAATCGATCATCCTAATCTCGTTTCCCGCAGATCAGAGTCTAGCCGGGAGAGTAAGCTTCCGCGGGGCGTTTGTTAATCCTTCGTCGCGTCGGTCGTCTATGTGTAATCACAGCGCAAACCGGACGCTCTAGTAATATTCAATGTGCGTGCGTGTCTCGGTTCTCTCTCTCTCTCCGGGCGAACGCATTGTTCGATAATGCGCGGCGCGTTATAGGGCGGCTTTTAAATCCTGCGTGAGTCGTCGTCGGGCTCTCTCGCGATTATTTTCATATAGGGGATAGAAAGAGAGATAATGCATTCCCAGACGGACGACGCTGTGGGGCTGGCGCCCGCCTCTATCACCCACCGACCGAGCGTTATAGACTTTTGCTGCGGAGACTTGCTCCTGCTGCTGCACCAACAATATATATAGATATATATCTCTAGATATATACACACACACGCTGCATCTCGAGACCTCGAGAGAGCTTCAATCCACGACTTATCGGAGACAAACCGGCAATGCAAAATCGCATTGTCACAGTCAATTCATACATTCGATCCTCTCACAATGCGTTCGAAGATTTTTCTTTATTTTTTTTTTCGGAAATTTCTTACGTCTATTTCTGGACGACGTGCAGACGTACGACATAGATTAAGAAGTAAATCTTGCAGCACTATACGGCTCGAAGAGCTTTGTATCGATGGTCTAACGCTAGAATTGTATACAACCCAGACATAGACTTATAGACGTTTCATGATTTTTTCAATTTAATTTTAGACCACCGATATACATTTATTGTGACTGGCACAGTGTCGAAGAGCTATTTACAACATTTTCTAATAGTAATAATAATAATAATAATAATAATAACAATAATAATGATAATAATAATAATAATAATAATAATAATAATAATAATAATAATAATAATAATAATAATAATAATAATAATAATAATAATAATAATAATTAATAATAATAATAATAATAATAATAATAATAATAATAATAATAATAATAATAATAGTGATAATGACGATGGTCGACCTTTGCGAGTCGATTGTTTTCGTTAACTGCAACAATTACGGACCTTGCATCGGAACGTGGGCGTGTTGCTATTGGTAAGTCTGATGCGTGCTGTTTATATACTTTCGAACTGAGCCAGTTCGCAAAGGGGGACCGTGAACTTTCGACTGTATCGCGGAAATCCATTCTCGCCCTTTCGCACGGGGGTGGATACCGCGCCGCACGAGAGTTTAGAGGCGTGAGTTCTCGATCTCCATCGATCGCCGATCGAAACACAGTACCGCCGCTCGTTGCGTCACTCGAACGCTCGCACGCACAATGGACCTCCAGTTCGTTGCGACACGCGTGATATCACATCGAGCACGCGTTTTATTCCGAGACTGTCGACCGCTTTTCCAGACATTTCAGTTTATACATTTCTACACATTTATAAAGTTCTGCGCTTTTCGATTCTACACCCCTCAATCCTAAACACTGCAATCGTACACATTTCAATTCTACACATTTAAGTTCTGCACATTTAAAGTTCTACACATTTCGGTTCTATACACGTCAATTCTACGCATTCAGTTTGTGCATATTTTAGTTCTACACATTTCGGTTCTATACACTTCAATTCTACACATTGAAGTTGTGCACATGTAAGTTCTGCACATTTCGTTTCTGTCAATTAAAGTTGTGCACATTTTAGTTGCACGCATTTCACTTCCGGACACTTCAGTTCTACACATGTCGCGACTATTGAAACTTCGTCGAGCGGTTCTCTCTCCATCCCTATTTCCATCGGAATAGATTGCAACTTCGCGCACAGACCGAAACGAGAAAGCCGGGGTTACTAGTTCCTTCGGAGATTAACGAGCAATTTGCTCTGCCACGAGGCGCTCAATTCCGCCTACCGCGCACGTAGAGAGACGTACCTAACGAATGATAATAATGGTAACTAATGGTCCTCCGCACAGTACGCCGCCTCACTTCTCGCAGCTGTATTAAAATTACGAGGCAAAGGATAACGGATTTCCGTGGACATCGGGAGTCCTCCCGGTACACTCTTGTATAACGCTCCTCTAAAACACTCATCCCCTGGATGGAAAACAAAAATAAATTCGTCAATTTGAGAATGTATTTTAAAAAAATATATAAATATTAAAAAGCTCCTCAAATAACAACATATCAACAAACAATGATATAATGTAAAAATAAATAAATAAATCAGTCAATAAGTAAATAAATAAGTACCCGAGTAGAAATTTTCACGCGTTACATCGGGCCTGATAAGGCCTTATCAGGACCCTATCAGGGCCCGATATAACGCTCGAAAATTTCTACTCGGGTAACCAATAAAGTCCCTTTTTCCCTTCCCTTTTCAATATTTTCCGGATCGATAAAAAAATGCTTGAAAAAAGTAATTAAAAAAGGTCATACGTCTCTCTCTTCTGCATTAGCGGCAAAGGATGTGCGTTGGCAAATCCGGAAGTGAAGGGTTGGGGTTATAGAAAAAAGCTTACTGCGGTGAAACTAGTAGTAGAAAAAAATTGAAAAAATTCTCCGATACTAGTACCAACCCTCCGAGGGTGCTGTTAAAATTTGGCAACGATTCCTCGAGCTGTTTGGAAGATGGAGGACTTTTTTCGAAGCAGCATCTAGAAGACGCGTTCCGATAGGATGGGTGAGTTTATAGAGGTGCAGAAATAAATTCGTCGATTTGCAAATTTATTTATAAAAAAAATATAAATATTAAAAAGCTCAAATAACAAAATATAAACAAACAATGATATAATATAAAAACTAAAAATAAATCAGTCAATAAGTAAATAAATAAGTAACCAACAAAGTCCCTTTTTCCCTTCCCTTTTCAATTTTTTTCCGGATCGAGAAAAAAATGCTTGAAAAAAGTAATTAAAAAAAAGTCATACGGCTCTCTCTTCGGCATTAGCGGCAAAGTTATATCCCCGCGTCCTTATTAAAACCTCGAGCACCGGGGCGGAGGCTGCGAAGCGTACCGCGCCCTGTACGCTCGTTCCCGACGTTCCCCGAGCACTCGTAATAAAGTTAGGTATTTATACACCGGGCGTACACTGTAATTGGCGAGATACCTATGGGAGAACCTCGGTAGCCCATCGGTGTATATCGGTACACGGGTAATATATAGAAGAGAAGGAAGAAGAAGAAGCCCGAGCTCGATCGCGCCGGTAGGCGAGATGCATACCTACAAGTGTAATCCATTAAGATGCGCCCACTTTGTTTCCTGTCGGTTAAACGAGCGTGTGTCCCGAGCGCGAGGACGAGGATTCACCACCGTCGTTCGTACTATTATTACGTGTACCCGAGGATGGAGAGAGGGTTCGGCCTGATTCTCGATGAGATCGCTGTGTGAAACATCTTCACGATACTCAGCTCCCGAGAGCCGTACGATACTGAGCTACTGTGCGCAGTAGATCGGCGAAGAGCATGCGCAGAAGCTATTCGCACGCGTTTCTCGTTTCTTTTTTTTAATTTTTTTATTATGATTTTTTAAAATATATCAAGGTCTCTATGCAAGCATGTTGCACGAGGTTGCGCTCAACGAGGCTCGGGAGTAACGAGCACTGCACGGTGCGTGTACCGGAGGAGATACAGCGGTAGCGAACGGACACTGGTAACAGTATACTAAATGCTCAATATAAGGTGTAGGTATTAGATCGAACGATCGGCAATGCATTGCCCCGGGGATATTCGATGCCGTGCATCGGAGAAAAAGGATACTAGACGTCATGGAGAGAGATACGATGGATGCGTAACTCAGGTGGCGCGGGCATGTTCAGCGTAACTCGGGTCGGTGATGCATGAGGGAAGGCATCGGGGTTTGTCTTGAATCGCTGTTTCTCGGAGTTATTATCAATTATGGTATAATCAGCCTGTTGCATCGAAGGAACTACACTTTGAGGTAGATTCGTAAATTTTTACACAATTTTTTCATCACTTTTTGGTAATGTGCGAACCATCGGAAGGATGTGCGTTGGCAAATCCGGAAGTGAAGGGTTGGGGTTATAGAAAAAAGCTTAATGCGGTGAAACTAATGGTAGAAAAAAATTGAAAAAATTATCCGATACCAGTTTCAACCCTCCGAGGGTGCCGATAAAATTTGGCAACGATTCCTCGAGCCGTTTGGAAGATGCAGGGATTTTTTTTGATCATCTAGAAGACGCGATAGAATGGGTGAGTTTACAGAGCTGCAGCCGAAATTCAGCGCGCCAAACGCCCACGGCTCGAGCTTCACAGTTGAAGCTGTAAATAATATCGGCCGAAAGAAAGTAGCAAGCGCAAAAAGAGAGGAGAAAGCGACGAGGAGTAAGAATAGGCGTGGAAGCGTTGCAGCGCGTGGGTTAAGGAGAAGCGCTGCTCCGTGTCTCATCGTTCCGCGTCGTGTGTGTTACTGCAAGCGCGTGGCGCGACGTGCACCTACGTGCGGAGAGTCCGTGCGCACACTTCGGGGTGCAACTGAGCGCAACGAGAGCGCGCGCGGACACACAGTGTTGCGCGGACGGAGGCGCGAGGCACGGCGAATCGACGCCGGGTATGCACCCGTGATAGCTCGCGTCGACGACGACGACGACGGTGGCAACTCGGCTTGTACAGCCGAGGCGGCGCGTGTTGGCTCAATGTGTCACCGGCAAGACTCTCCGGCGAGTCGTTTCGCCGCGTTTATACTTAACTTGCCAGCCTGCCCCGGAGAGCTGCCGGAGTTTCGCAAGCGGCTGTCTGGTACACTCAGACAGCGACTCGCCGTAATCAATTGTTCCTGCTCTGGCGTCCAGTCACCTCACCTCTCAGCTGAGTCGCTCGGGTGTCTAGAGTCTTGTGTAGCAATATATATAAGCATCGTGTAGAGCAGTTCACCCATAGACGGTTTCCATTCACCGCTCCGACTAACCGGAGCGATCTCTCGCACGTTTCCCATATTTTGCATTCTTTCGTCGATTTCCCTGACACAAAACCAAAATTCCAACAGTGAAAAACAAAATGACTGCGGGACTGTGTTCTACACTGAAAACTGAACAAACTTCTCCCTTGCAAAAACTTTCTACGACGCACGGTTCTCGAGTTACGAGCGGTCAAAGCTCTCAGCCAATGAGCGCGCGCGAAAAGCTGCACCGTCTCGCGCTGCCCTCATTGGTTCGAGGCTTCATCTCTCCGTATCTCCGTAACCGTGCATCCTAGAAAAAAAATTCAAAGGAACAAATTGCTCAGTTTTTCGTCCCGAATACGATTCCACCGATTCTATTCGCAAAATGTTACATTCACCGAAAAGTATTTATATCTCGACGGTTTTTAACAAAATTAATTTTAAAAACACACCAAAAATTTGAGTTCCTGTCTGAAGTAAATCCGACCGAATCTCCATACAATCGTAACGACTAAACGGTGTTTTCAATAACCGGACGGTGAATCTCAATGAAACGCGTGGGCAGCCGAGATATCGTTACAAGTAACTCAACTCGCGTCGATGTAACATCCCGTAGGAAATAATTAGAGTATTCTCGTCGGTGTAGCCGAGTGACTTACGCCCGGAACGGTTCAAAATTTTACGAGACGGGCAATACGAACGCGTATAATAGCGGAACATATAGATGAATAAATGATATAAGTGAGGGTATAGCCGAGATGGGGCAACGCCCAATGAATGGTGCAGGCGGCTCTTCCGAGGTCCGACACGATGCGTGTACCCTCGCTATATGTACACACATCGCGGATCGGGGTATAAGTATCTCCACTAATATACGTGGTATTACCGGTACTATGTATACCATGTGCTCGGTTACTTGGGCACATAAGGAGGAGCCCGCGGTACACGCTTTCACGAGGAAACATCCCGACGCGGAGGACGACGGTTCGGCAAGAGAAAAATACGAGTAAGAAGAGTAGGAAAAGACGACGCGCCTGTTCGTATTAACTGTAACTCGTAAGTGGTGGATGCACGTTACATGCATACGGCGCATGCAAGTAGGTAGGTGGGTTCTCTCCGGTGCATCTCGAGTAGCACGCGCACTCGTCTTCTGCGGTCTCTCGGACGCTCTGCCGGGCCGAGGTTGGATAGCGTGGCCCATTTTCTTTGCCGGCTTCGGCTCTCCGCGTAGATTGTATTACCATTATTACCGTGCACCCGCGCGTGCATTAACATGAGGGAGATGTTATTTAAATAAAGCCGGTGTAACGAGAGGGGGAAAAACGCGAGGGGGGCTGCGGAGAGTCCGGGGAACACCCATGAAGCGAACGATGTAGATCTTCGGCTCGAACTGGAAGCCATATAGGAAGCTCGGAAATATCTCCTTCGCAAATCAGATTGCTTTCCTCGCGCGCGCCTATCTACCGATTGTAAATCTCGCGCCGAGGACCAGGAAGCTCTGTGATACGGTGTAACACACTCCGTGTGCGTGAGCAACCGGCGATGCGGGATGGAGGAGGAATGCGTTTTTATCTTCGAGGGAAATAGACTCGCTCGGAGTTTCGATGAGTCTTCGTTGCGGTGGAAAGAAATTAATAACTTTTGAAAAATTAATAGAAAATTAAAAATTAAAGTGGGATTAAATATTTGTCCGATGGGCGACGAATTGGATCGTGGGAAAAATTTTTCGATGAGTCTTCGTTGCGGTGGAAAACATTTTATAACAATTATGGTTGTTTTGGGATTAAATCTTTGCCCGATGGACGACGAATTGGATCGTAGGAAAAATTTATCGACGAGTCTACATTGCGGTGGAAAAAATTTAATAACAATTCTGGTTGTTTTGGGATTAAATCTTTGCCCGATGGGCGACGAATTGGATCGTGGGAAAAATTTATCGATGAGTCTTCGTTGCGGCGGAAAACATTTTATAACAATTATGGTTATTTTGGGATTAAATCTTTGCCCAATGGGCGACGAATTGGATCGTGGAAAAAATTTATCGATGAGTCTTCGTTGCGGTGGAAAAAATTTTATAACAATTCTGCTTGTTTTGGGATTAAATCTTTGCCCTATGGACGACGAATTGGATGGTGGGAAAAATGCATTGATGAGTCTTCGTTGCGGTGGAAAAAATTTTCTAACAATTCTGCTTGTTTTGGGATTAAATCTTTGCCCTATGGACGACGAATTGGATGGTGGGAAAAATGTATCGATGAGTCTTCGTTGCGGTGGAAAAAATTTTATAACAATTCTGCTTGTTTTGGGATTAAATCTTTGCCCGATGGACGACGAATTGGATCGTAGGAACAATTTATCGATGAGTCTTCGTTGCGGTGGAAAAAATTGTATAACAATTCTGGTTGTTTTGGGACTAAATCTTTGCCCGATGGGCGACGAATTGGATCGTGGAAAAAATTTATCGATGAGTCTTCGTTGCGGTGGAAAAATTTAACAAAAATTCTGGTTGTTTTGGGACTAAATCTTTGCCCGATGGGCGACGAATTGGATCGTGGCAAAAATTTATCGATGAGTCTTCGTTGCGGTGGAAAAAATTTTATAACAATTCTGCTTGTTTTGGGACTAAATCTTTGCCCGATGGGCGACGAATTGGATCGTGAGAAAAATTTATTTCTCGAGCATGGAGACAGCGTGCAGGTTGAAGTTTCACTCTCGCGGCTCGAGACACCTCGTCCCGAATTTAGTGGCTAAAATTCCAGCACCGAGATTTTTTTTTATTCGATTTCGGTGAATTTTGTTTTAATTTTTTTTAGCTGTTGCCGCCCTCGCGCGAAGCAGGTTCCGTGTTTCTGTTTCGAAGATTGGGCTGGGGAACGGGAGGAAGGTTTATGGGCGGTCGAGTAACGTAACTTTGGAGGTAGCGACTGCCGAGATACGGCCGAATGCACCAAAAACGCCCACGCGTGAAGCGTGAAAAAAAAAACCTGAATAAGAAAAAAAATGTTCCGGAAGCAAGTTGGTAGTTCTGGTCGACATTCTGGGCGTGGATAATGCAGGAAGCTATCCGCAGCGGGGAACGGTGCAGGAACCTGGCGCGGGTAAGAAACGAATTCGATTTTTCGGCAGGTAGTTCGCCGCTCCGCCACCTCGCCAGGTACCGATTTCGGCGGCACCAAAATCCCTCTGGCTATCCCTAAAACCCGACGCAAGTAACATCTCGAATTATCCAATTTTCTTCCCTACAAAAATAAAAAATTAGCCGCCGTAAAAAAAAAAAAAAAAAAAAAAAACGGAAATCCCCCCCGTTGCAAAGGAAACCTTCCCCATACCCCCTCCCTTTGAGAAAATAATTGTTAAAAAAAGGCACGGCTCGGGAATCGAACGAGAATATAATGGCTTTCGGTGAGATCGCATCACGAGATAACGATCGCATCTTAAAGCCGATCGCGGAACGGTGTTATGATTGATTTATTATGAGAAAATTATTGACTTACAAATTATTGTGATCTTGGTAGTCCGATCTGCGGGGTTCGCGCGGGGAGTGGTGTACAAAGGCAAACCGATCTATCGGCAGGACCGATCGACCGTCGGTCAGCACAGTGGCTCGGCGATCTGGAGAGAGAGCGAGACAGCGATGCGACGAGATCTCGTCGAGATATTCGACAGCGAGGTAGGGGGACGGTAGATCTCGTTATTGGGTTGGGCTCGCGTATCTCTTTCGCCGTCTCCGATTGGGCAACGATGAATTATCCCGGCCCCGATTAATAGGAATAGACAAAAAAAAAATCAATAATATTTTTACTTTCATATTTTTCTTCCATGTGCTATCTTCATATTTCCATATTTACTTCGGTTGATACCTATAATCCAACGAGAAAAACATGACGTGAACGATAGGCCGATTAAAAAAAAATAAATAAAAAATTTCTATCTTAGGGTTCAATTTTAAGACATTAGTTTTAAGTTCTTGAGATTGAACTTAAGGTCGAATTTACTTTGATCTTAACTTCGATCTCAAAAGCGATCGTAAGTTCGCTAAGTTAAAATACGTAAGTTAAAATACGACCCTTAATATTTTTCTTCCATATGCTATCACCATATTACCATATTTACTTTCGTTAGCTACATATAGTGCACAATTTTCAAGATCTTATTCCCCCAAATGCAACGAAAACGAAAAACATGATTTCAACGATAACCAGCGCATAGATCGGAACAAATGTTCGACGCGATAAAAAAAGAAACAAAAAATCAATACATTTTTTATTTCCATATATTTATTCCATATCCTAT
Source organism: Ichneumoninae sp. B BG-2022a (assembly GCA_030522725.1). Lineage (NCBI taxonomy): Eukaryota > Metazoa > Arthropoda > Insecta > Hymenoptera > Ichneumonidae > Ichneumoninae sp. B BG-2022a. The sequence continues at coordinate 15,504 of JAPYZD010007297.1, forward strand.
CTCCAAATTTTCCAGATTTATTTCCGTCGGTTATCTATAATTTAAACGTTTTGGAGATTTCAGTGTCCCAAATGCAACAACAACAAAAACATGATTTCATAGATATCCGAAGCATAAATGGATCGAATCTCAGTACGAGTGCTCGAGCGATTATAAGAGAAAAAAAATTATGTTAATTTTTTTTCTGTCGCGAGATAACGAAGGGTACGCAGCCGCCGGAGCGTCGCTAGAGATCCGCATCGAGGCGATGTGTCGTACGGAGGTACGAGGTACATGTTATATTCGATAGCTATAGGGAACGTGGGGGAGTCAATGGCGGTCAATGGCACGAGCTGTTGCTCGGGAGCCTCGAGGGAGAGATCAGGTCCACACACCAGGAGCAACATCTCACCGGCTGCTGTGGCGCATAGCGGCCGCCCTCCCGGCACCTGGACCGGACTTGACTCGTTGTTCAATCCTCGAGCTGTGCGTACATATATATGTATATGTATATATATACGCAGACATTTACCATGACTGTAGACACTGTGTACAATACCGTTAGCTCGGCTCCGCCGTAGAAGCTTCTGACTACGTAATATCCGAGGCCCGATAAGATTCGGACAGCGAATCTTATCTAACATATTCGGGCACACCGGGACGTTGTAAAACAAAAAGCGATGCTGCAATGTTACAAATGAGATCCGCAGACATTTAAAAAATCGTAACTAACTTCCCTAACTTATCTAGTTTTGTAGGTACCTTATTAACTTTCCTAACTTGGTTAGTTTCCTATTTAGGTTACTGACTTTCCTCACTTGCTAAGTTTCCTAGTTAGCTTACTCAGCTACTGACTTTCCTAACTTAGTTAGATTCCTAGTTATCTTACTCACTTTCCTAACTTAGTTAGTTTCCCAGTTAAGTTAATAACTTTCCTGACTTAGTTAGTTTCCCAGTTAACTTAATAACTTTCCGAACTTAGTTCGTTTCCTAGTTAACTTATTAACCTTTCCTAACTTCGTTCGTTTCCGACTTAACTTATTAACCTTTCCTAACTTCGTTCGTTTCCGACTTAAATTATTAACCTTTCCTAACGCAGTTAGTTTTCCAACTTGCAGGGTTGATATTAACTTGGACCATTTGAAGGTTACGATTGATTGTAAAAATTGACTAAAGTCTGGCATTACTTTGATTTTTAAAAACGCGTTCAGTGATGCTAATGGTCCAAAATTGCTTTACCCTTTTTCGTCCCATTTTATTCATGACCGACGGCAGATCGTTTTTTTTATTCACGAAAGAATGCTGATTCCGAGCACGGACGTTAAAAAGGCACGCGTTAAAAGGAAGCTCAAACAAATGAGAAACAACACTTCTCGAAGAGTACCGAGTAACCTGATGTTTGTGGCGTTGTCGTTGCGGAGTGACGAAGCGGTGCCATCAGCGAACTGGTGATAGGTCAAGAGCGCGGTAATTTTTCACTTGGAACGGAGTGAAAGGGCTCTGAATGCTTGCGGGTTATTTTTCGAGGCGGAGAGCAAAAACAATACAAAAAAAAAAATCTTCGTCGACGAAAACAAAGATAATAGAATTTGGTGTCGTGTCACGAGGAGACTCGCTGGCAGCCGGCAGCAGCGGCAGTTTATCGGTACTCCGTAATCGATTCATCTCTTACTTGTGTCGAAACTTCTGTCGAGGCTCGGGACCGCGTGTATTCATAAATTCATGCTTGTAGTGTATAGAAAAAAAATGTACGAGAGAGCGTACCGTAGGAAGAAGGTTGATTGGTACGAGAGCTCCGCCGAAGGGGAAAGTTTGACGCAGGGCCCGTGCGCGAGTACGTCAGAGCATCTTTCGGTGCCCTGAGCGGGTTCCTTGTAACATTACCAGATCTTATCGCCGAGACCATAGGGACCCGTTTTACCGACAAAGTTTCGTCCGTTTTAACCACGCGTCGCGGAGTTCCACGGTCAATTGAATTTCGCTCGGCGATCAAGCACGATCACGAATTCCCGACGGAAGCAACGCGAGACTGAGTGGACACTATTAATGGCCCCTGCGATATGTCGTGCCGCTGTGACAGGGAAATCATTCTCTCGAGTCGATATCGAATTTAGTGTCACGGAAAACGGTACTCACTGGACGGTTGTTGAAGTCGCTTTAGTCCAGGACTGTGTTGACATTATGTTCAAAATTAGCCCGCGGAACTTTTGTGGAAATTTAATGGTCCGAACCTGTTAGTCATTTCGATGCTCTTAGGACATAATCTTTTTGGACCGACGTTTAAAAGTAAATGGTACAAAATGGCACCCAACCATTATCGTAGACGCTTCGTTGCCATTATTTCAATATCATTATAGCCTGGCGATTAGAGCCAAATTGTAAACAAATGGCACACAACGATTATCCAATAGCCTAATGGACTCAGACGTATTGCCATTATTTCAATATCATTACAGACTAGCGATTGAAAGCAAATGGAAAATAAATGGCACCCAGCCATTATCCAATGGCCTGATGACCTCAGCCGCCTTGTTGCCATTATTTCAATATCATTACAGACTAACGATTAAAAGTAAATCGAAAAAAAAATGGCACTCAACGATTATCCAATGACCTCCGACGTCTTGTTGCATCATTTCCATATTTCGTTCCATTTTAATGACAAACAGATCGGATCGAAGGGTTACTCGCGAATTACCATCGGACCCTCTGCAGCCATTAACCGTCCCGATCCAAAAGCGATTCAACATCTTCGCCGCGTCCCTCCTCCGAAATGTTAATCTCGACCGAACGCGATGAAGATTACCCAGCGCTGAAGTACCATTAAACCCTGCCCGATCAATGGCCTCCGACACTGCTCCTTTATGCCGATTCAATGGTAATTTTTCACCGGGCTAAGAATTAAAAGCCATAATGTCCCGTTGATCATACAACGTTCAAACTTTTAGGCCCCCTCGCCTCGTCTGCCCGCTACGCCCCTAAAAAAAGAGATCCTCAAAGATGCTGCAGCTGGGGGACGCGATGGCACGCTTCCAAGAGCTTCCCCGCACCGTCGCGCTCCTCATGCCAAAAATACCTCAATGGCCCAACTGCAGCACAGAGGAAGCCCACATACACACACACCTTTTATCCCTACCCCGGCCATTGTCCCGCGAACTTTTCGACCGCGAGGGCTGGAAAGAGAAGAAAATGGATATAGGGACGCGCGCGCTTCAGACATGTGATTCCTGCACCTGAAGCGAGTCCCTTCCTAGTCGCGCGACCTTACCGTCTACTAGGGGAGAGTGGGGCAAAATGGGACACCGGGGCAAAACGGGATAACGAGACAAAAAGCAATTTTCCAATTACTTTTGGATGACGACGAAGGTAATCCGTGGGGCAAAACGTGGTTGAAAGTGCGGATGTATCGTTGGGACAAAATGGGGCATCCAAAAATTATTGGAAAACTCAGTTTTTATCTCACTGTCCCATTTTGCCCCGCTCTTCCCCATAAACTTACGAACTACCAAATCCGCCATCTTTTTTTTTTTACTTTTTTTCAATGGTCTGTGTTGACGCTATCCCGTTGCGCGCCCGATCTAGCCGCGCCGCTCGATCCCTCATCCTTGATCCAAGGAAGACCTTGCGCCTGAGGAGGAATCTCGGCGCAGTATCCAGCTCCGGTCCTTTCATCTCAGAGACCTTTGCGTTTTGGGCCCGGATTCGTCTGTAGAACCTTGCATCCGAGAATAAAAATATGCCTCTACCTGTGCGGAGACGGGAGAGACAGCGTCGTCAAAGACGCAACCCCGTGCGGGCCAACATACGCGGAAGAGGACCCGAGAACTTGGTCCATTGAAGACCCGTAGATTTTTCGTCCCGTGCTGAACGGGCAGGCATTTCGTGAACGGGCGCGGAACACGACAATGAGATCGGGCAACCGGGAATGAGGAGAGGGTACCTGTGCCCCCGGAGTCGTCGATTCCCGGGCGAAAAACGCTTTTGCTCTCTGGCTTATGCGCGCTTTATTATACGGCGCGGGGCAAAGCCAGCGCGCGGCCCAAAGATTCGGCAGACAGGGGACACCTGCGGCCCTCCAAGACTTTTCGATTCTTCGGCTACGTACACTCCTCCTTGTCCTTGGCTCGATTCACACTCCGCTGCTCGGGGATTGTTCATTAAGATCCTAAATTGTTTTTCATTTTTATTTATTTTTTATTTTTTTAGACGGGCAAGGCATTTTTTTACGTAAAAATTGTACAAAAGCAAGTAATATTGCGGTGTCGAGACTGCTCGGAGATTGTTCATTAAGATCCAAAATTGTTTTTAATTTTTATTTATTTTTTATTTGTTTAGACGGGCAAGGCATTTTTTACGGAAAAATTGTTCAAAAGCAAGTAAGATTGAGATGTGGAGATTGTTCATTATGATCCAAAATTGTTTCGCATTTTTATTTATTTTTTATTTTTTTAGACGGGCAAGGCATTTTTTACGTAAAGATTGTACAAAAGCAAGTAAGAGTGCGGTGTGAAGACTGGTTATTGCAATAGCTTAATCTGGTACTAGGTAGTCAGTTACGGTAACATGTTTGTAGCCATGGGCTCAGCAAAGCACCTCGAAAAACTGTATCGAATTAGAACTCTACCAAAAATCAAAGAACTCTACCGGAATTGAAATAAAACTCTACCCGAATACAAGGCTACTGTCTGGCCTTGTATTTCGGTTGTATTTCCTTGAAATACCGATATAGTTTTATTTCAAGATTTTGGTAGAGTTCTAATACGGTAGAGTTGTAATATCGTAGAGATGTTTTCTGGTAGAGTTGTGAGTGGTGGAGGTGTAAATGTGCCCCAAATATTTCAGTATTCTGAAATTGGTTAGTAAGTTTTAGGAAAAAATTGAAATAGAATGCGAGAAATTGAGATGAAAGGAATTCAATGAAATTGTCAATTTCGATATTTTAATATTTTTTTTACAAAACATATTTTCAACGTATCTATTTTTGCCAAGTTCACTCTGAAAATCAGGCTCAAATTTGAATTTAATTTGTAAATCATTAAACATAAAATTGAACTGCTTTTATGCGATCGAAAATTCGACAAACTAAAATTCTGTTCGTGTGCGATCGGGTCCAACTTTGATCGGGTCGTGCGCGCACTCAATGCCGATCTGAGACAAAAAATTCAGGCCGGAGATATTTTTTGTTACTAAAACCAAAGAAACAGTGCACGTACGGGGCATCACAAAAAAGCAACCGGAAGTCCTCCCAACGGTACCGAATCCCGGCCACGAGGAGAGCATAAAAGGGGGAAACAATTTTTTTCGTTGTTCGTCATCTTTTAAATCTACGATCCATACAAAAAAAGTATAAATCTCTACGGTACATAGTGCTACCATCCCGTTGAACGGTGTTGTCCATGACGAAACCGGCAGCGTCAACGAGGAACGCCCATGGCTCGGTCGGTGCGGTGACATTAACTAAATCTGAACAAACACACCCCGTCGAAGAAACCCATCGTACCAGGAACCCTCCGTAGGCTTCGGGCAGCTGGAGAAACCCTCCGCCATCCAAGCCCTCTCTCTCTCTCCTTATATGAACTTTGAGATCCCTTGAAACTTCCTAAAGAGCCACAAAAAAAGAGAAAAAAAAAAATAGGAGCTGCAGGTCGAAAAAACCGTACACCGAAGTAGATTGTGTTTTGTGTTTTAAACGGTAGATTTTTTTCATCGCATAGGGCATGTTTGAATCTCGATGAAACTTTTGGGTGGATGCTGACACACCGCGGGCTCAGCAGTCCTAGGAAAACCAGATCTTGAACCCGAACTCTCAATTTTTTTAAGAACTTAAAACTTCCTAAAGAGCAAAAATAAAAACATTAAACTTAGGAGTTGCAGGTCGAAAAAAATGGTACACCAAAGTAGATTGTGTTTTGTGTTTTAAAAGATAGATCTCTAAAGCCCAACATGCTCGATTCGTTTTTATTTTGATTTTTTTTTGTATCATAAGGCATGTTTGAGTCCCGATAAAACCTTAGGGTGGATGCTGATATACGGAGAGCCGAGCAGTCCTAGGAAAACCCGATCTTGAACCCGAACTCTCAAGTTTTTTAAGAACTTAAAACTTCCTAAAGAGCCAAAAAAGAAACATTAAACCTAGGAGTTGCAGTGCGAAAAAAATGGTACACCAAAGTAGATTTTGTTTTGTGTTTTAAAAGATAGATCTCTGACGCCCAACATGCTCGATTAATATTATTTTTATTTTATTTTTTTTGTATCGTAGGGCATGTTTGACTCTCGATGAAACCTTAGGGTGGATGCTGATATCTGGAGAGCCGAGCAGTCCTAGGAAAACCCGATCTTGAACCCGAACTCTCAATTTTTTTAAGAACTTAAAACTTCCTAAAGAGCCAAAAAAAAAAATTAAACCTAGTTGCAGGTCGAAAAAAATGGTACATCAAAGTAGATTGTGTTTTGTTTTTTAAAAGATGGATCTCTGACGCCCAACATGCTCGATTAATTTTTATTTTTATTTTATTTTTTTGTATCGTAGGGCATGTTTGAATCCCGATGAAACCTTAGGGTGGATGCTGATATACGGAGAGCCGAGCAGTCCTAGGAAAACCTGATCTTGAACCCGAACTCGATATCCACGCGGAAGCGGATCGTGCCTTGCGCGCGCGCGAGCTTTATAAATCCAAATAGAGCCGGTATAGAATCTCTCTCGGCTGGCTATAATGCCATTGCCGTACAAGAAGATCTACTATGTTAAAATCAAACTGGTTCCAGCATATGGTTATCATCCGGAGAGACAAGAGGATACACAGATACTTAACAACGAGTTTCAATTTATCTCTGAAAAAGAAAAATATTTGTCATAATTATAATTGCCGGCGTGAGCGACGATCCGGACGCTGTGTTAAGTGTTTATTTTCCCGACGATATCTGCGTGTCGTGTAGGGTTTTTTTTTTTTTTTTTTCTTAGTTCTCGATTCTCTCGACCGGAACGATTTTGCATCGATAAGTAGACTCGATATTTTTTTACAGCTAAAAATTCGATCAAGCAATTTCCGATGTTTATCGAGCGCTTTAATTTCATGCAATTGAAAAAAATCCGAAATAATTACGAATCATACAATTATTTGGTCGAGTACTAAGAAATTTGCTCGATCAACTTTTAATATTCATTGACGGCTTTGATTGTGTAATAAAAATAAAAGTAAAAAAAATCTTAAATAAATCCGAACATTTTTCAACAGCCCAAAATAATTCTTATAAAAAATCTCAAACATGTGTTTCTCTACAAAAAAAAACTATACAAATTAAAATTAAACCCAAACTCAATAATTCACAAAAGATAATCCTTGAACACATCCCTTGTCCAGAATTCGAGTTAGTTGCGAAAAACAAAAATAAAAAAAACGTCAGGAAAGAAACACGAAGGAGCGTGCTGTATGCAAAAATCCGAAATAATTACGATTCGACATCCCAAAGTAATTCCAACAAAAAATCTCAAAAATCTCGCTATAAAAAAAAAATATATATATATATATATATATATACAAATCAAAATTAAATCCAACCTCAGCAATTCACAAAAGATAATCCTTGAACAAATCCCGCTCCAGAATTCGAGCCAACAGCGAAAGACAAAAATAAAAAAACGTCAGGAAAGAAACACGAAGGAGCGTGCTGTATGCAAAAATGCCAACCGCCAGAGTACATCGCGGTATCGGATTGCCGTTCGTCGCCGATACGGCCGGGCACGAGTTTCTCGTCCCGCGTCCGGTATATCCGCTTCTCTTCTCGTTTGACGCCGCGTCAGCGAATCGAGTGGGCAAAGCCCGGACGGTGCACGAGAAGCCACCGAGAGTTTCGCGAGCGTGACGCTAATACTATCGCAGAATCCATCGGGATTGCGAAGAGTCGACGTCCGAGCCGCTCCTCTCCCCTTTTCGGTGCTCTCGTTGCATAATACGCTTTAACGCCCCGGGTGGGAAAAAAATGAGCGTTGCCGGCAAACAAAGTGGCTCGGCGTGATGCAGGATGGAACGAACGGCGTCGACGGCTTCGCCACCGCTGCTCGATCTCGAACGCCTTGATCTTTGAGCGGGGTTCACGGTCAACGAGAACAAACTGCATGCCCTGCTGATCGAGTGCCAAGCCCGGATAGCTGGTTTGCACAGTTCGCGAGATCGTCGAGCGTTGCCCGGCGCAAAACGCTTTGCACCGATTACCGCGGCAGCGATTCCTCTCTCCTCACCGCTCGGCCTCGCCGAGCGCGATCGAGATCGATCGATTTCTCAATCCGGCGCGCCGACAAAGAAGACTCGAGGATCGAAATGGGATTTTTTTTTTAACGAATTTCGCTCGGTGAACTTCTAATGATTTACACCTGCTGGGTAAGAGGTAAACAAGTGTGAGGTCGGCGGGAAAATTATTTCGGGATTATGTATTTACATTTAAAAAAATAAGTACGAAGATAACATTTAGGTTCTCAAAAGAATTACTTAAAATAAATAATTGCCGTTATTCGAAGGTGTAGGAGGCAGCTTCAACAGATTCTGTAATATCGAAAATAGACGACTTTTCAAAATTAAAAAAATATTTACAATGTTGATATTTTTCCATTTTTTCTAGAAAACAACATTTCTTAAAGTTCGTCTCCTATTCAACCTTCTTTCAACTCCAACGCTCTGGCGACCGGTGGATTATAATTATTTTAAAATAACGAATCATTAATGAAAATCCTCATAGAAATTATATAAAAAAGGAAATCAGCTAAAAACATTAAATTTAGATTCCCCAGTGCATCTCTAAAATATTTTTTTCCCTTACTCACAAGCTAGAACATTTAGTTGCCGTGATTTCGAAACAGGACGATTTTTCAAAATACGTTTAAATATTTATAATTTGATATTTTTCCATTTTTGCAAGAATCACCAAAATTCCAAAATGTCAGTTTCCATTCAATCGCCTCTCGACTCAATCTCTACCGCCCGGTGCATCGCATTCGCACCAAAAGCAACGATAATTAATGAAAAATCCTCATAGAAATTATGCCCTCGTTGCCGGTCATTCAGGAAGATTAGAAGGGGGTTTCGGAGGCGAGAGATGGACGAGGGGAGGGTCGAAAAATTGAGCGCCGTACGTCGGCACTTCTCTCGCTTGCTGGCGACTGGAAAGAACCAGGTGCTCGATCGGGGCGCGTGTCCAGGTTGTGAGGCCCGGGGGGCAGGTGGGCCCCCTGCGCATTGTCAATCTCTGCTTCTGCTGCCTTTCTGTACCTACCCTACACACACACATACCCACATACAGCACATATAGTGTGTTCCGCTCCGCGAGATTTTTTATTATTATTTTTTATTTCCCTCTTTTTCTGCTTCATTCTTCTCGCTCCATCTTCGTTCTGCTTTAGCCGACGTGCGCGCTTTGCCTGCATAGGCCAGTTCGCTCCTCGCCGGGGAAACGGAGGGGAGAGATGTATCGCCGCGGAGCATAATGAGGATGTATGCGACCCATTCGAGGGTTGACGGAGCTCTCTCACTCTCTTTCCTTCATTCTCCATCTCCGTTTATTTTTTGTCCTTTCTTTCCTGCGGAGTTGCGAGATCGTGTAGATGTGTATGTGTGTGTGTGTGTTGGTTTAGGGGGGGGGGGTGTATGGGGGATGTGGGGTGGTACGGTGTACGTGTAAGAGAACCAGAAGCAACCTCGGACTCACCTAGTCGAACTCGAAGTCTATTGTATGCACGAAAGGCAGGTGATGAGAACGGTTGAACCACGCGCGACTCTACGCGACGGTTCTCAATCGCAGATTCATCATCGTCGCTGTTAAACGTCGGCCAGCGTCTCGCTGACCTTCCGACGCGTAAAGGTAGGATTTGAAAAAAATCAATTAAAAAAAAATTCTGATTTCATATTAGATATGAGATTTTTTATTCGTGGAAGGAATTCGTGAAACTGTTGGACGGAGAAAAATTAGTGGTTGGGAGAATTAAATGGCCCGTATAAACAATTTTTGAATTTTTTTTTTTTTTTGGTTCAGAATATGTTACTTTATTTTGGAAAAATCTTTCCTGGATCAATGTGAAGATCTCGTTTCGGCAAAAATGGGATGATCGCGATCTTGAGTCGGGTATTCAATGCTATGTGAATATCAAGGGTCAATAAATGCGCTATTCAAGTTTTATTTCGAGATCATCGTTAAGATCGAATTTGATCCGAACTTGAGTGTTCGATTTGAAATAATAATAAATGATAAATTTAATTGAAGGGCTAAAGGAATTGGGTCGATGGTCCGTTGGCGATAGAAACTGAAATACACACTGTGAATAATCTCCTAAATGCATCAATGTTTGTGCCATGCAAAACATTGTCAATAAATACAATTACTACTACTACCAAATTCGGAGCGCAATATTATAAAAAAATCGGGCTGAAAAACTCCCTTCCACAAATTCCAAACCTGATTGAATTCAATTTCAATTTCAAATAAAAATAAATATTGAATTAAATTCAGAGAGCTGAAAAATTCGCTTCGACGAATCTCCTGCCGATCTTGATTCCTCCATCTGAAACAAAAATAAACATGAAATTCAATTCAAACCTAACCCCGAGCGCAATATTATTGACAAACAGATTCAAAAATTAGCTTCCACAAATTTCGTTCCGAACCTGATTCAATTCAATTTCAAATAAAAATAAACGTTAAATTAAATTCTGAGAGCTGAAAAATTCGCTTCGACGAAATCGCATTTGGGATGATTTTTTGATCATCCCGATTTTTTTGAATTTCCACAACATTTTCTTTGAGAACCACCGTCTGGCGAGCGGTGTGGCTGAGTGCGGAGTTGCACCATTGCCGTGCGGTACGCAGCGTGCAAAATCCCCCGGCAAAGGGGGGTAAGGGGAGGTGGGCATTTGAGAGCGCAAGAGGGGACACAGAGAGAGCACCCGCGTTCTCCGTCGGAGCGTAGAGCATCGATACTCGAGGAGGGCACGTGCCATCAGCTGTCTCCGCTGGACCACAGCTGGCGAGAAGGTGCATCGGTACACAATGGGTGTATATAGGTACGCGAGCGTTATCCAAAGCACATAGAGTTCGTTCTCCCCCCCCCCCC
>JAPYZD010007298.1:0-10898 GCA_030522725.1 Ichneumoninae sp. B BG-2022a
GTGTAAAAATCTGAAAAAAATCATGTATACTAAAGGTACTGAGAAGATTAATTTTGCATAATAATAATTGCAAAATGTTATTAACAAATTCTTCAAAAAGTTATTTGGTTAACAAATTACCCGGCAACAAAACTTTTCTTTTATGAAAATGGTTCGTTTATTTTTCTGAATACGTATGAATTTTTTCAGGTTTTTAAGTAATCGTTGATTTTTTATTTTTTTATAGTACAAAATTCAACGATTACTTAAAAATCTGAAAAAATTCATATGTATTCAGAAAAATCAAGGAATCATTTTCATAAAAAAAAGTTTTGTTGCCGGGTAATTTGTTAAACAATTAATTTTTCGATGAATTTGTTAATAACATTTTGCAATTATTATTATGCAAAATTAATCTTCTCGGTACCTTTAGTATACATGATTTTTTTCGAATTTTTACACCATCAAGAAGTACTTGCAATTTTCTCTTATTGTTGTCGAACTTATGCGAAGTCAGCGCGCAGCGAGACTCCCTTCTTAATCATTCGAGTGAACGGGCACACGCATGAATCTTATTTTTACATGATTTTAATATTTTTATTTTGTTTTTTTTTGTGGACTTGACCTCGGTGAATTCTTGATGGTGAATCATTGCGGTGAACTGTTTGCCGTGTGAATGTTTCGTCTGTGAGATTCCCGAGGCGTTGCTCAATGCGCCGCGAGGAGCCTTTTTTGGAGCTCAGTTTTGTCTGCCGCTCGGACATCGACCGCGAGCTTGGGAAACGGCTGTGGACTGATGAATGGGATCGCAGGGCGTTCGACCGCGGGGCGGCAAAGCTGCTCTGAATCGCTGCGGCATTCTGGAGCCTACGGGAAAATAGAGCGTTATCCATTCGAGGCATTGCATCTACTACGAATAAATTGCACCGTAAAAAAATTCTTCATAAAAATTTATCATACAAAGTTTGCTATGATACATTTTTATAAACACATTTTTTATGGGGCGTTTGTGAAGTTTTTACGCGGAGGGGAAAATATTAAATTTAATGTACTGGTTTGCGCATAAAAACTTCGTAATTTTGTATATCAATTTTTTTTTATGTTCATAGTGTTAAATTAATATTAACTATGGTGGAATAATCTGTCGAGACTCACGGCCATTGAGGCTTTGCCTTCTCACAGCTGCCGCGTAGTCCAATCCGTTAGCTGCGAATCGAACGTAAAAAATTAAAGATTAAAATGAAACGTCGTCCGAATGAAGTTTGCGCGATGCACTGGAAAAAAAAATCAATTCAGTCAACAAAATGAGCGCTTACGGGTGGCGAAATAAATGTTTGGCTAATGGAACGCAATAATTGTCGTAGTAAGTAAAGAAACATTTTATTCGACGGCCTCTTAGTTCGATCAATGAGGGATTCCTTTCGATCAACCAAAAACACCCAGAAAAAAATTATTTGACGGCCACCGTTTATTTGGTTTAAGTAAAATATTTATTTGATTTAAATAAATATTTATTTACGTGCAATAGATATTTTACTTAAACCAAATAAACGGTGGCCGTCAAATAAATAATTTTTCTGGGTGCATTTGTTTCGTCACCCGTGAGCGCACATTTTGGTGATTCAATTGATTTTTTTTCTCTGCGTGCGAAAAAAATACAGAAGGAATAATAATTATTGCTATTTTGCCTGCAAAATGGGCAGAACATTTGAACGGCAAACAAGCGAAAAATTAAAATAATCCATCCAGTACGTCGGCGACTGAAAGAGAATTACGATCGTTAAGGGAATAGACGGTTTCCGTCGAGAATAAATAACGTTCCGAAGTAAGCGTTGCGATTCGTACACGTGCTCGTGGATATTTTGCCATGATTCAATTGCCAGAGAAATGTTTTTCGAATCATACGGAAGAGGACGGGAAAAAATGCGAGGGAACCGAGGAGCGCGAAGAAAATATTGAAATAGTCGCGATCGAGAGAGGGAAACACGCACGGGCAGCGCGTAGGTGCGGACATTCTCACTTCCTCGTGTAGTCATTGCAATATTGTGTTATGCAAATGAATGCGATAAAAATCGCAGAGCGCAGAAAATATTTGTAACTGAAGTACGCAACTCCGTGTTTCGCGTGCGAAAAAAATGTAAAGGCTTTCGAGCGGCGTTTTCCGACGACCCCGGCGACGATGACCGCGGCCGAGACTTTGCAATTTCTCGGTTTCCGGATTGTTTCATATTACGGGAATATTATGGGAAATCGGTGTTTTTATCGATACATCGCACACTATATACTGACGTTAGTAATATAATATATATTTAAATCTGAAATGTACTATTCTTGCGCTCGAACGCCAATTTTGAACTACATAGATGCAAAATAGCATCTAAAATTTAGAAAAAAAGTAAACACGATAATAAAGAGTCGTACATGTAACAAAAATGTCTTGCTTGCAAACGTCCACGATTTTGTCATGTTAATTTTATAATTTTTTAAAGATAACCTTTCATAATCACCGCGAGTCAAATGGACCTGGCGTTCAACAAAATCTTTCTTTTTTTAACACATCATTCAAACATGTTGTCATTCATCTTTTTTAAATTTTAATTATCGTCTAATACTCAAGAATATTCAGAGTATGTTCCACAATCATTTTGGTTCGAATTTTATTGTCTAAAAAAAGAGAAAAACAGAAAAAATTATAAAATCAATGCGAAAAAAAATGGTGAACCTTTCCGGACGAGAGATTTTTATCGGATGTGCAAACCCTTTTTTGTCGGTAAAAAAACACGCACCGTTCGGTTGGGGTTGAACGATCGCGAGGCCCTGCGTTCCTCGGAATGAATCGAGTCTTTGGCTCGGTTTAGGCTCGCGCGGATACCTACAACCTGCGGCAGGCAAGTCGTCTTCGGCGTCGTAGGTCAGGCGTTTTCTTGCGCCGGGATCGGCATTCGACCGTGGCGTTGAGTGTGGCAGCATGCCTCGACGTCTTCCTTGCGGCGATGACCTGTGCGCATTCGATCAACTAGCGTCAGAGAGCTCGAGATCTCGGCATTCACTTGCCATAGGTTATTCATTAGGTTACTGGTACGAACGGCATCTCGACAGACGTACGACGAGCGGGAGGGACGTTATCCTCGCAACCACATTGACACATCATCCAATTTCGCTCTTCAACTCAGTCGAAAAACACTGCTGCAATGATGAAACTAACAATTTTTTAAAACTTTTTTGGCCCGAAATGATTTTACCGATGAGCGGAGAGAAATGACACGGGGAAGAATCAAAAATTTGTCGATCGCTTCGAGCGCGAATACGACAAACTGTCGCCAACTTCGCAGCATCAATCGCAAGTTCACTTGCATCTAGTCTAGACTTAAAAAAAATTTAATTTAATTTTTTCTGTCTTCACTGTATTCAATCTTAATAACAATTATGTTTACACAGTAATTAATATTTATTGTTGTACACAATAATTGCTAATAATTATTATTGCACACAATAATTGCTAATAATTATTATTGCACACAATAATTATTAACAGTTATTATTTTCTACAATAATTATTAATAAATATTATTTTGTATAAAAGTGTATAAAAGGTTTTTTATCTTTAATTCTTCGTATGTTTATGAGAGATGTGATGCGAGTTTGTTATGTTGAAATGTTCTCTGCGGGAATTGTGGGGTCTCGTTCGATAAATGAAATGACGCGTTCCGTTGAATAAAAAAAAAAAAAACGATCGGTAAATATTGAATGGAAAATTCGAGTAACTACTGTGCGCCGTAAAACGTATGCGCTAGCGTTCTCGCCAATGTTCGCCGGTTCTCTCGTTTCGCCGTTCAATTTATTGCGTACACCGGGTAACGGCCCGTGCGTAAATGCCCCATCCCACCTGAATTATCGCCGACTCGCACGATCCGTTCAGTCGCGAGAGCCGAGCAGCAGCCCGCACGTTGATCGAGCGTGCGCCTCCTTCGTGCGATGCGGCATCTACGAATCTACGTTTTACGCACTCGACGAACGACGCGTGGCTCTTCGGGCCCACACACGATGTCCGATTCGAATGAGGAACTGAGCTTGTACTACTGCTATCTCACTATCGATCACGCAGTTCTCCTGGTCAAAGGCATTTATTCATAATTCTCGAATACAATAGCTGTATCAACAATCTTTATTTTTTGTACAATAGAAAGAACTACCGAGACCTTTTTTCAGAGCTTGAATCAACATGGATTCGAGCTGCAATCCGTAGCATCAGATCAAGTATAAAAAAATATGATAACTCTAATTTATGAATTTTGGGTAACGATAAGACGGAAAAGCGGGGCAAAATGGGGCACAGAAAAATGTACTGAAAAATGCATCGGGGACTGGAGTTTAACTAAGACTGGCTTTGAAAGTATGTGAATTACCACGGGCCGTAAGAAAAAATGTAATCAATTTACGTAAGCAATTTATTGTAAGCATGTCATAAAATTTGAGTTTTTGTCCCCGGAATTCTCAGTTTTTATCCCCAAAATTCTTAGATTTATCCACGAAAATCTTAGGCAGATACGCAAAATTTTACCAACCCGCCTTCTGAAAAAATTACCATAAGAGCTAGGTAAAAATTGCCATTGCTTCTATAAAAATTTCCCAAGAGCGTCATCGTCAGCGGTGACGCTAATGTATCAAAGTGCCTGGTCGACTTCTACCATACGACTTGGTAGTTTTTCCGCAATCCTTCTCTCAGTATAGCACAAAAGTTGTTTCCAGTTTTTGATACCGACTGAGCTTGACTCAGGCGCATAGCTCGGTGTTTCGATTCGTCCGAACGATCATCGTTACTCAGTCCGTCCCTTTTGCCCCGATGTTCCCCATTTCGTCCAAGGGTCATCCGAATTACCCCGGACGAAACGAATTAAAAAAAAAAAATATACAAACGCAACACTAAAAGAGACATGCAGCCTGATTCGATCCTCCGAGCGTTCTCCAACGGCGCGAAGACGTTCCTAATATACAGAACGAACACATCCTCGCCTTTGATGGATGTAGGTTTTTATAAATATTGATGTCCATCGCGAAGGCTCTTCGACGAGGCGGTGCGATCTTTTGATTTTTTTTATTAATTTTTTTTTTTATTATTAGCTGCTGGTGCGCCGGAAAATGATTCGGGGGTCGTTCATCGTTGGTCGTACGCCCGAGGGTTCCCACTGGGAGCGAGGCTGAACCGCGACGATTCCCTCTTCACCGCCGACACCTTTCACTCTTTTCACATGCCGTACCTGGGATATCTGTAATTCGGTCTAGGATACGGGACTATCGCGTCAAATTAATTTAACGCTCGTCATTATTCACGCGGCGCCGGGGCGCTGGCACCCCGGGCATCCTATATTTCGATATTTCATTTTCGTGACGGCGAGGCCGAGCGAGGCATCGAGAGTTCTCCACTCTCCGGTCCTGTGAAGCCAACGACACGGCTCACGGTACGAATCCTCCGGCGTTCTTCGTGCGCTCCTCGAGCACGCTTCTCCCTCGGCTAAACCACACGAAGACGTATCTACCTGTCTATGTTCACGAATTCAATAAGTAATTCCCTATGGAACGGCCTCGTGACGTATCGTATAAATAAGTGATGAACTCTCACGAGACCCACGGAATACCCTCCATCTGTATCGTCCGAAAAAAATATTTGATTTGTCGATAGAAAAAAAAAAGAAAATTAATTTACAAAATCATATTTCTCGGAATATTTTATTGCGTTAATTAGAGATTACACAAGAGAGCTCATGTCGTTCGGGATATAAATGGACAAGTATGAAAACTAGTTGTAACGTTCGAAAAAAATTGTCGATGAAATAATTTTTAAAAAATCTTAAACATACATATGGATTCTTTGAGAATATGAATTAAATTTTGGTATTACATTCTCTATACATTTTTACGTATTTACGTGATGTGAATCATTACGAGTGATGTGACTGAAAGTGATCTATTGTCTATGCTCTTATATTCAATAAGGAATTCCCTATGGAATAACCTCGTGACGTATCGTATAAATAAGTGATGAATTCTCACGAGACCCACCGAATCCCCCTCGTCTTTATAGCCCAAAAAAAACTATTTATGATTGATAGGAAAAAAAATTAACGAAAAAGATCATATTCCTGAGAATATTTTATTGGGTCAATCAGAAATTACACAAGAGAGCTGCTCTTGTTCGAGGTATAAATGGGCAAGTAAAAAACTACCGGTAACCTTTAAAAAAAAGGTTGTTAAATATTGAACAGAAAATTTAAACAAGCATATCAATTCTTTGAAAATCTTATTTAAATTTTGATACTTCATTTTCTATTTATTTTATTTTTTTTATTTACCCGCCTCCGAAGCGTGCCCACATGATGTGACCGAAATCGGGAAAGTGAGCGTGTTTTTATGCCCGCGAGACGGATATTCGAAGATTGAATGGTAGTCGATATACCGTACGAGTGAGTTAGTGCTTGTAATCACATTAGGACTAATCGGTCCTCCCCTATGGTGGATGCGAGTCTCGTTTCTATAGTAGCTTCGGCGGGGAGGAAGGCGCCGAAACGAGATCTATTAAACCGAACAATCGGATCATTCTCGATCGAGCGATGACGCGAGAAAAGAAAAAAAAGTTTCGTTCGATTCAAAGAACCCACTTTGGAAAAACTATCCGGCAGCCGCTCTCGACAATGAAAGATGAGAAATGATACGATTTCACGAAGCGGAGGAAAATAATTCTCCCTGCTAACTTCCCTTCGAATCGCGGGATTTTCGTACGACTATACAGTAGAACTCCGTTTATCCGAGGTAATGTGGGAAGAGCGTACGACGGATAAGCGAAAACTCGGATAACACGTATAACATACTCAATTCAAACTTGCACTACTTTTACATATTTAAAAAATAACACACCACTTCATATAAACATTAACTTTATTAGTTAATTTACGACTTGTTTCGTTTTTTGAGACATCACGATGTTCTACCATTGACTCTAGAATCAGAACTGATGGATTTACAGCTCGCAATATAGAGACGCAGCAAATTTGTACAAGTTTAAGCGCGTATGCATCAACGTAGCAGTTACAGACTACCCGGCGCGCGGGCGTGCTACTTTATCCGTTTTATTCGAGTTGCTCGGATAAGCGCGGAGGCTCGGATAAGCGCGGTCCTACTGTAGTTCGACGACGTGGGAGGCACGAGACGTTTAACCAGTCCAGTATTCAGTGAAACGCGCTCGGTTCGCCCGGAATGCTCGTGGTATGTCGTCGGAATGCAAAATTCCAAAAGAGAAAAAAAAAGAAAATTAACGCGTTCGAGCCACCACCTGGCTGTAATTTATCGCGGCTTCTCGGGGCCTTAATTCGTTAATAAGCCCTTCTCTCACTCGCTCCAACGTTTCAGGTGATTCTTGCGGGAAGAAAAAATAAAATAAAAAAGAATCTGAAGAATGGAAAAGAACGACTCGTGAGCGCGGGGATGATGATGCACGGCTCCTCCCTGTGAATTATTACAAGAGGGTCTCTCCCTATCTCCGAATCTGCGAAGAAGGAGAAGATTCGAAGATCTCTTTCCCCCTCTCTCCTACGTATTCGTAATACATATATATACACCCTTTCCCGTTCGTACCTTCTTCTTCTTCGGCTCTTGGGGAAAGATCCTTTCTACGTGATCTTTAAAAAAAATATACCTCATCTTCCCAAATGCGACCTTTTCCAAGAAATTTTCCAGCTGCAGCTGTCGACTATACGATCGATACATTTTTTCGCCTTTTTTATTTTAATTTTGTTTTCGCTTTATTTTGTGTCGCATCAACTACTGGGTCATTAGCGACAAGAGGGTAAAAGTGGGGAATATGGCCTGGTCCATATATCATTGATGTACGTGTTAATCGAGGTGGGCCATATTCACCACTTTCACCATATATAGAAAAAAAAGGTAAAAAGTAAGTAATATGTAGTAGGGGAGAGCGGGGCAAAACGGGGTTTTTGGGCAAAACTAAATTTTCCAATCATTTTTGGATCGGACAAGGTGGCAAAACTGGGCAGAAAAGCTTGATGTATCCGATATTGCCCAAAACCCCGTTGCACCATTTTGCCCCGCTCTCCATTACATAAAATTTTACATCAGTAGTCGCTTTGGGTTCGATAAGGGGGTGTTCAAAATTTCTTCATAATGTCGATTTGATCACAAAATTCGGAAACTGTTTTGTGAACTTTGACATCACTGAGACATTCTTTGACTGTAGTCCTATTTCCCTGTTTTGTTCTTTAAAAAATAGAAATTTAATCGAACTACACTACATAATTTGCGTTTTATTTGCTTTCAGATTTTTTAAAGCAATGGACAATTTCAGGTCGTCCGCGAGCAGCGGTGAGTTTATCTGTCTTTTCTTATTCCGTTAAAATAATAAAAAAAAAAATTGCCCATTGCGCGAATGGCTTGTCTAACTTACGTTCCGCAGTTCTCTCGGAAAGCGTCGAATTTATTTCGTTGAATTATTCTCGTTCGGCCAATGACTGTCACGTCTGCGCGGCGCCGCTCGCGCTGCCCGTGGAGTTTGCGAGAGCGAGATCGGAGCTTCGACGCCCACGCGGAATGGGGGGGGGGGGGGGCCGCGCCCACGCCCCCGCGTTATTGTTAATTATCTCGCGTCGTTTATCAAACGGGGCCTGCGCACTGAGCGCCAACAGGAGCGGGGGAGTTTACCGCGAGTGTTTCTCGCTTCGCTCCGGTAAACCCGAGGCGCGTTTCTTCTCCGTAACAAGAATCCCTCGTTGCTCTCGCATGCTCTCTCTCGGGTACTTCGATTTGCGGATAATCGAATAGGAATCGATACAACCGACGATACGTGTCCGGCTTCGCGGCAACGATTTCGATAAATCGTCCGGAGGCATTCGCTCGGGCGATTTGTCACTATTGGATTAATATTGAATTATTGCCGAGCGTCCGACACGACAACGACCGCCGGAAGCGACGGCTCCTCGTGCTCCAAGTACAAGCAACGACGTGTAATGGGGTAATACAGATTCGATTTGAAATTGGATCGGTGGCAGCCACAAAAATTGTTTGCGCTATCTCGGTCGCTAGTTTTGTTGACAGATTTGTAGTTCGAGTACTATCAGGGACTTTTCAATGTTACTCTTATCTTTATTCGCTTTATTTATTTATGTGTTTGTTTGGCGGGTAGGACAGTCTTTTACATTTATAATCGGTATCGCATATTACGTAGTACAACATAATATAAATTTCAAATTTTTGAAACGACCGCTCCGTTATAGAAAGGCACGTGGCTGAAAGCGAGCGTTTCCTACTTTCCAAACGACATCAGGAGACCGCTTGTTCGTATTGCATATCACTATTTCCTATTTTTTCTCGCACTAGTGCGAGAAAGTAAACTTCCCCGCACGAGAGCGGGAAAAAAACCAGTTCGTGACACGGGCGAGAAAAATCGATCGTTCTCGACGAGTGTGCAGTAGCGCATGAGCCAAAGGCGAGTGAGGCGCTTCACACGAGTGCGAGAGAGATCGATTTTTCTCGCCCTTGTAACGAAAATAACTATTCCTAACACATGCTCGTAAAATCCCGCTTTCCGTTCCCGTGAAGTTTGCACGGAACTTTTTCGCATCGCGTGCGGGGAAAATACTGCGCATGCGTACAAACGCAATGTGGAATTTTTTATCGCACTGGTGCGGAAAAGTGCCTTTCTACGCTCACGAAAAGCGTGATTTTCGTAAATTTGTTAGGAAAAATTTCGTGAATGGCATGGGAGTAGAAAGGCGAGTTCTGACTCTGTGAATACCGCACTCGTCAAGAACTCCATTTTCACGTCTTTGCCATACAAAGAACTATTGTAACAAATGCACAAAAACTCCCACTTTTTATGCCAGCAGTTAAAAGCAGCGTGCAAAAAACTAGCTAAGATGTTAAAAAAGTGTGCGTAAAAGTAACTAGAGTGATCTGCGCATGCGCAGTATTTCAGAAATAAGTGACTATTTCGCCACGCCTTTTTAGGCACGAAAAGTGGTACTTTTTGCGTATGTGTTACAATAAAAAGGTTTCTCCATACGACAAAAGTTGTCTTCGTTCAGAACCTTCCACAATTTCATTCTTGTTGAATTTCACTACTACAAAAAAATCAAATCTACAAGAAAAAAAGTGTGGACTTTTGCGGACAAAAATGTTTGTCGAGTGCAGTAAATTTTTTTCCTTTTTTTCGTGAAATTACAATGAAATTTTAGCTGAGCCGGAGAGATTCCGGGGTCGACACGACGCCACAGCGAAGAGGAAATAGCTAATTTAACTGCGCCACTCTCAGCCTCGCCTAGCCGGAGTGTAATAGAAGGGCACCGCGATAAAAGGGAAGACA
This sequence comes from Ichneumoninae sp. B BG-2022a, assembly GCA_030522725.1. NCBI lineage: Eukaryota > Metazoa > Arthropoda > Insecta > Hymenoptera > Ichneumonidae > Ichneumoninae sp. B BG-2022a. Next base: position 10,349 of record JAPYZD010007298.1, read on the forward strand.
AACGGCGGCAGTGAAGTTTTAGCTGAGCCGGGGAGATTTCGAGGTCAAAATAATACTGCAGCGAAAAGGAAAGAGTCATTTAGCCGATACGCACTCGAGCCTTTGCCGCTGCTCGCCGGTATTGTAATTTCATTAGTCGGTATCCAAACTGCGGCAGCATTGGGAAGTCCCATCGTCCAGCAACTCAGTCGATCCTTAAGAAGGGAGTCTCGCTGCGCGGTGACTTCCCATAAGTTCGACAACAATAAGAGAAAATTGCAAGTACTTGTTGATGGTGTAAAAATCTGAAAAAAAATCAACGATTACTTAAAAATCTGAAAAATTCATATGTATTCAGAAAAATCAACGAATCATTTTCATAAAAAAAAGTTTAGTTGCCAGGTAATTTGTTAACCAATTAATTTTTTGATGAATTTGTTAATAACATTTTGCAATTATTGTTATGCAAAAGTAATCTTCTCAGTACCTTTAGTATACATGATTTTTTTCAGATTTTTATACCATCAAGAAGTACTTGCAATTTTCTCTTATTGTTGTCGAACTTATGCGA
>JAPYZD010007299.1:0-14434 GCA_030522725.1 Ichneumoninae sp. B BG-2022a
TGCTGTGGCAGCAAATATTTTGCTGTGGCAGCAAATATTTTGCTGTGGCAGCAAATATTTTGCTGTGGCAGCAAATATTTTGCTGTGGCAGCAAATATTATGCTGTGGCAGCAAATATTTTGCTGTGGCAGCAAATATTTTGCTGTGGCAGCAAATATTTTGCTGAGGCTGCCAAATATTTTGTTGTGGCTGCCAAATATTTTGCTGTGGCTGCCAAATATTTAGCAGTGGCTGCCAAATATTTAGCAGTGGCTGTTAAATATTTTGCTGTGGCTGCAAATATTTTGTTGTGGTTGCTAAATATTTTGTTGTGGCTGCAAATATTTTGTTGTGGTTGCTAAATATTTTGTTGTGGCTGCTAAATATTTTGCTGTGGCAGCAAATATGTTGCTGTGGCAGCAAATATGTTGCTGTGGCAGCAAATATGTTGCTGTGGCAGCAAATATTTTGTTGTGGCAGCAAATATTTTGCTGTGGCAGCCAAATATTTTGCTGTGGCAGCCAAATATTTTTCTGTGGCAGCCAAATATTTTTGCTGGCACAACAATAGATTATTGACGATCTACATTTTGCTAGAGAAACAGAACTATTTTTCTCCGTGCGTTGCTTCCAAGCACTGCGCTCTGAGCAATTAAGATAAAAAATGGAAATTATAAGGTCATTTTTATTTTACATCATTTTTTTGTTGTGTACCAGCAGGTTGCCCAGTCGATGAGCCCGATTGCGGAATCGCCGGTATACCCGCACAAGCTGCCTAATACAGTGTCCTCGGGCATCGGCGCGAACGCCGATGCGATTGCGCAACGAAAACCCGTGGCCGTCATACCGTCCGACGCGGGATTGCCGGCGTTCGTCGCGATGCCGCAGTCCTCCGCTCAGCTGACCGACAGAATCAGCAACAGTCCGACACTGCTCGAGGACTCGGTCAACGAAGTGTCCAAGGATGAATATGCACCTGTAAAAAATTTCATTATCATAAATTATTTTCTTGATTTTTATTTATTTATTTATTTTCATTTATTTATTTATTTATTTATTCTTGCGTTCAGTTTCAGTCTCAATGTTGTTATTCTGTTTATCATCTTTATAATATTATCAACAAAAAAATGGTTTTTATTTTATTTTTACAATTTATTCTTATTTTCATAACAGCTGACGATTCCCAGCGAGGAAGCGGCCGCTTCCGTCAACGAAATGACGCTTCAATCACTGAATCCGATGATATCAGCCGAAACGCTGAACGCGATTTCGCAGCAAAACGAGAAACGCAAGACCGTGCCGCACCTGCCGTCTCTAGAGCCGATTCAGGGAATGGAAACTTCGCTGAAAGCGCTGGCCGAAGCGAGCAACATCACCCTCGAGGCTCTCGAGGCCGCGATTTTGTTGAGGCAGCAACAGCTGATGGAGAAACATCAAGAAAAAACAACTACCACTACGACCACCACTCAGGCTCCGGTGAAAACGTGAGATAATTATTTCTTTCGCTGACAAAAAATGTATCTACGACCGGCGGCGCGATTTTGACTATTGAATTTTTTTTCGCGCAGCTACAACAGCGCCGGAATCACCAAGGTCATGAATGCACCGAGGGAGTATTATCCGAACGGATACGACAAAAATTTCGACGACAATTTCGCCAGCCGCGTTGATCTGCCCGACACGAGCTTCTATTGCGGCGATCAAAAACACTTTCCCGGCTTGTACGCCGACGAGGATCTCGGATGCATGGTAAACATTGCTTTGGGCGTTTGAGAATTATATTTATCTGAAAATGAACCGAATTTTCCATGAAATCGTCAATTTGGAGGAAATAATTTTTTTTAAGTATCGTCGCTTTGTCCGAAAATATATTGACAATATATAAGGTAAGCGGCCCAGTTTTCGCCATCTTCAATTGTTAAAAGGAACATTTTATAAAAAATATACGTATCGCGGCATTAATCAAGAGTAAACCGCTCTTCAACATGCAGTCAATTTCGTTTGTATTTAACGTATACTGTATTTATTATTATTGTAAAGTACGATTAATGGCGGTAACTGGGAAAGCGGCGGAAACTGGGCCGTTTACCTTAAACGCAGTAATTGATCAACGATGATTTTAATCTGAACAGGTTTTTCACGTTTGTGCGCTGACCGACGAGGGCCTAATAATGAAGAGTTTCCTCTGTCCGGAATCGACGCTCTTCGATCAAACCATCCTGAAGTGCAACTGGTGGTTCTACGTCGACTGCAAGTCGTCGAAAAATCTCTACGACAGTAACATACCGATAAGCAAGAGTTACCAGCTCATGAAGGCTCTGGCTTTCTTCTCGGCTTACAAGAATCATGACAACGGTACGGCTGAAGCTGCGGAAGTCGAGCAATCTTGAGGGATTTAACTCGATGAAAAAAGAACGTCGCACAGATGACTAAACAGAGCTCAAAAAAAAAATCTTTAGAATCCTGCGCAAAGACACTCCTCACGCCGAATTTAGACAATTCAATTCTACGTGGAATGACTAAGGAAGAAAACCAATAGGCAACTACGGACATTAGCTTATAGCAACTATAACGTCTCGAGGAATATAACGACTAATTCTCGAGACACGCTCAGGCCCTTGCCTTAAACGTTAAGATTGTACATATAAAAAAATAATTTATTTCATTTCAATTGTAAATATCATAACACGGGTTTAATATTGACGGCGTTTAAGTACGGGATGTTCCGGTGTCACCAGTATCGAGTACTGTATAAAACTCGGATGTTTTAATTTCTTTATTGTTTACCTTGTAAGGTTAACATTGTAAACGATACTGAGTACGTCAATTAGAGGCATAAAAATAACGATGATATTAAAAAGTAGATAGATCAAATATACAAGTTGTTTTATACGCTGTATGAATGTTATATTGGTATTGGTGTTGTGGTTTTTATCCCGATCCTCTAAGGGGTAATATTCAGTGTGTTGGAGGAACGGTCGGAAATCGCATTCCAATGCTCGATCCGAAGACCTCTCGCCCATAAGATCCGACCAATGTCGAATCCCTTGAGATTGCATCCAGCGGGTCATCGGGACGTCATTTCCGGTCGAAAAATGTAATCATCCGAAATGCAGCAAGTAAGGCGGCTTTAATAACTTACCGTGATGACACTGATTATCTTCGCTTCGGTCCACATTTACCTTATGTTATTCGACTGATCGAAAAACAAACCGACACTCTTCCACGGGTCGTGAGTTATTTCAAATGATTTATTGTTTTTTTTCCGAGACTACCTGTTAATAGCAGTCATAAAAGAGTATAATTTACAATGTAGAACGTTTGAACACACGTTTTCTTTTTTCACACGAATGATAGATAAATAAATAATCTTACAACAATACTTAGATGGGCACGTAAACTTAATAGTACGTTTCGTTACGCTTTTTTGCCATGTAAAAGATCAACTTTCACTGCTATTTTTCTTTTTCTTTTTAATCTCGATAAAATTATCGCTAATCGAAGTATGTAAGGCCACTTTGTTGTTTTCTTAATTAAGTCTCGATTGAGTATCGATCGAATTCACAGGGAAAAGACTAGAAACGAAATAAACAGACAGACTTGAGACATAAGAGAGCGAAGATAATTTAAAGATCGAAGACGTTGAAAATCAAAATTAAGAGAGGTGTCGTCGTTTCAACTGAACGAATGTCGCGTGATAGATGTAATCGTCGTGATCGATGGTCCACATCATTATCATGTACACGGTAAGAATAGAAGACAGCAGCAACCGATCCAGCCTGATAAAAAGACAATAAAATATTAATTATTTCCTGCTTAAAAAAAAACACATCCATGTTAAGCAACAACAAAAAAAATCGAAAATATCGAGGAACATCGTTGCCGCTTTATTCGCGATATGATTGGCTGTTGCACGGGACAAAGGCTATTCGAGGGAATAGCTTTGGTCCCGTGCAAAGTTTCACCGTGTCTAAGAAAAAAAAAGATTTCTTTAAAAAATTTTCTAACGCAATGCCCTCGAAGGGCATGTAGGGTGGGTTAACAATAAATTTCGTAAAATAATAGCTCGTGTGGACTCACGTCATCAAGGGATGAATCCAAAGTATCATGAGAAATCCTGTGAAGCTGGGATGTCTCATGTGTGCGTAGTATCGCTGCAACTCTCGCGACTTTATGGAAAGCGGACAGGGCCTTGCGGACAGTTTGTAGTAAACCTGCTTGAGGCCGGCGAGTTCGGAGATATCCATCATTATGCAGCCGCTGTAGACTATGAACCAGCCCAGTACGTGGAAAGAGGTGAACAGAAGCCACAGCCCGTTGCTCTCCGAGGTTTCCACGTCCCACAGGGCGTACGAAGGCACGGGACGCCAATTGCTCGTGACAAAGTGAAGGAAGCCGGCGCTGGCGGCGTTGTAAATGCTTCTCTCGACGTCCTCGAGATTGAGCTTGTAGTAAACGTTTTTAACTAAATCGGACGCCATGAAGGAGTGCTGTAGCATGAACAAGCTCAGAAGGCACGCGTCAACTAGCAACATGTACATCGCAGACAGTACAACGCCGTGCGCTGGAAAAGAAAAAAAATGTATTAAATTTGAAACACCAGATAAAAAATCTTGTGTTTGTGTCGCTTAAAGAAAAAAAAAAGTGAATAAAATATCGTGTCTTTCTAGCTCTAAGTACAAAAAATTATAATAATTTCGGAAGTTTTTCGGGGTGTAAAATTTTTGTTAGAAATAACAAAAAGTGAGGATGGAACTTACTGATCTCATAGTGAATCATGGATCTCTGATTGTCGTTGTGCGAAGAAGCGAAGCACATGAATGTATATAGGACGTGAAAAGTGTAGAGAAAGCTACCGACGCCGGTCAGGACGGTCAAGGTTTTCGACATCGTCCTCGCCGGCCGCGATCGGCTTACCGCGGAGAACAATCCAGCCATTGCTATATCTATATGTATAAAAATGTTTTTTAACCCGAAATGAATTTACAGAAAGCGGAGATCAACTTTCGCAGTTGCCTGGAAGAAGCGGATCTGAAAGATCGATCGATCTCTTCATGGGTCCGACGAAATGGGTTTCGGCCATGGGCTTGCGAGATGTGCTTGAGGCGACGGGTTGAGCCACTGGTCTGTAACAGGTTGAACTGACATGTTGATAAATACCGACGAGTGCGGTTTGGATACCGTTTGCGCCCCATTCATTTCAGGATCGAGTCATTTTCGCTAAAAAGTAACTAGACTGATAGCGCTTTATTCTTCGTTCATTTTCTACATTGTTTTTATTAATGCGTTATCGTTTCTTCGTCGTATGCGAAAGGGCGAAGAATGAGATGCTCTCCGACCGGAAGATACGTGTTTCCGGTATGACGTCACTTCCTGTCGAAAAATAAAATTTTCGAACAGGAAGTGACGTTATACCGGAAATACGTCACTTCCGGTTTGAAAATCTCATTTTTTGGGCGGAAGTAAAAGCATACCGGAAATAATCACTTCCGGTCGAAAAATAAGATAATTGGAAGCTTCTTAATAATGGTGACATTATTAAGAAAAAAACATTTTAACAACAAAAATTGCATAAAGTGGCGCTTGAACTTGCAATGCTGAGATTACCAGTCATAGGTTTCAGTGCGCTTAACCACAAAAGGCTTATCAGTTAAAAGTAGTAATTACAGCTTATAATCATGTTATTATTATGTTCATTCGCAGCTTATTATTATGTTTAATCGCACGTTTGCTTAAACTATTCGATAAAAGCTAAATTCGGCCCAGAGCAGCCTTACAGCATCATCTCTATACTATACCAGACTCGAATAAATTGTGTTTCTCCAACCTAACTGCTTTGTTGCAGAAATGAGCTTTTGCGAAATGAACTTTGCGTAAACGACACTTTCCCACGAACTCAACCGGTGGGTGCGGTTGTTCCTTCGTGTTACATCACGATGACTAATAACACCCCCGATTACACGAAGCCAATCGCTCATCGCTCTACATTTAAAATTGTTGCCTCTCGGACTTTAATTTCCGAGCTTCCGTCAGCTCCGATACTTTGTGTCCTGTGATAAAACTCGATCGAGCGAAATCTACGAATCCTCAATCACATAATCAATAAAGATTCATCAAAGAGAACAATAAACTTTGTTGGAACTAACGAAACCCTCAACATTTTTCTTGCCGCAGCTTTTTGCAAAAATTACGTCAATTGGAAGTTCTTTCGGCCAATGAAAACACCTCGCGGAGGATCCAGGCTGTACACGTGGCTCCGCGAGTTATTTCTCAAGCATATTTGTCCCTCGCAGCATTAACGCGCTCGCTCCCTCTTTCCCTCTCTCTCCTGCTATAATTTCATTTCTTGTTATATAGCTTTACTGCTTGGTATATTATCAGTAACAGTAATCAGTATTGTAAGTTTTTTCTATTATTCTTCGCCTTTGCTTTTGTACATCTGGCTCTATGATTCCTGCACTGTACTCTTAGGGAGCTTCGGCTCCAGCAGTGCGCAATAAATATATATATATATATCTCCCTCTCTGTCTCCCCCCTCTCTCTCTCGCTCTTTCTCTCTCTCGACCTCCTTGCGCCCGAATAACATGGCCGACACTCGATCCATCAGCTGCCAACAGCAGAACGCTCGTATTATTACTCCGATGAGCTCCGTTCGAACGAGACGTACGAAAGAACGAGATTATTGGATCAGTGCGACGGACACAATAGCGGGATTGACTTTGTCATAGTTGCTAGAGAATTGGGTGTAAGGACCGGGAGTTTTTGTTGTCGCGACGAAGTAAAACGAACGAGATTACTGTCGCAACGATCGCGACGAACGCGCCTTTTCGAGCGTATTTACCTCGCAGCTCGTCGACGAAGGGACCAAATTTATTCCCGATCAAACGCGACAACTTGTGCAACAACGTGTCGTAACAACGGCATCGAACGGACGATGGAATACGCGCTGATAAAGGACATAAGACCGGGACAGAAAAACATAAACGTAGTATTTATAGTTCTCGAAGTTGGTCATCCGACGATAACGAAGGAGAACCGCGAAGTACGAACGTTCAAAGTGGCCGACACAACGGCGTGCATGAATGTGTCTATATGGGACGAGCCGGGACAGTTGTTGGTGCCCGGTGACATCGTCAGACTTACGAAGGGTTACGCATCCGTTTGGCGACAATGTCTTACACTTTACTCGGGAAAGACCGGGGATATACAAAAAATCGGCGAATTCTGTATGGTTATAAACGAACAATTGAACATGAGCGAGCCCAATCCGGCGCTCGCTCAGCAACTCACCAATCAGGGAGGCTCGGGACCGCCTGGGAGCAACGTTAATAACAGCATAACGAACAATGGCAATGCGAACAACGTGACCGGACCCGTCGGACGACAACCGGTGGTATGAAATTTATTTGTTTTTCTTTTTTCCCGATCGGACGCTCCGCGTCCCTCTGGCGGGCGTGAGCGGAAGGAAACTTCCGGTCACTCACGTGACGGCTAATCGTGTTTTCACGATTGTGAGACCAACGAATTTCGATGGACGGACGAAAGTGGCAATAATACGAATAATATTGTTACGATTGCAGGCAATTCAAAGCAATGCGACGACACCGGCGACGGCAGCGGCGAGTGGTTCGACGACCGCCAAGAGCGGAAACGGAGGCGGCGCGGCTGGACTTCCGGGAGGCTCGGCGAGATTCAACGCGGAACCGAACGCCAAACCTCCGACGACGGGAAAGGGCGGCGCACGGGGACGGGGTAGTTACAGAAACGGCGGACGAAGCGAGCGAAGATAACACACCGAGATAGCGACGACTGCACACGAGATTCCATTGTAAAGAAAACAAAACAAAAATAAGCGCCTATCCGATGTGACGAATGTAATATACGATTTTTTTATCATTCAATTAACGATTAATATCTAGAATACAAAAAAGTAATTGTTACGTGTATAAAAACTGAATATGAGAATGTGTACCCTGATAGACAAGCGCCACGAAAAGTAGCAATATTGGCGCGATATTTGGGACATGTGCGGCACATGTCGCAATTATTGCGCCAACTGCTACTTTTTGTCAGGGTATGAGACCGAGGAAAACTTGGGAGTAGTTGTAAGTGGAATCGACGCGGTATCGTCGAATAGATCGATAGGCACACGGAATTTAATGGAGTCGATTTGTAGGATTGGGAAAATAGGAGCTTGGAACGCTTCACGTTTTTCAAATGAGTGTTACATTTTTTAAAGTCGTTTATACAAACTTTTACTTATCTATTGATTATAGCGGATGGTTATCTGTATTATAGAAGATTCCAACCTAGAATAACATTAATTGCAATGGATTCGCATCAACATTATAACTTGTTTGTGCGAACTGTCGCGAAGGTACATAGTTGGTCAATTTTTTCAAAGAATTATCGCTTGATTTTGATGTATGACGCCTCATTCTTTTCCTCAAAAGAATGAGGAAATACGAATTAAGCTCTACGAATTAAGCGTCTAGAAATTCATTAGTATATTCCGTTTATGTTTAAGTCCAATTAATGTTTTTCTCGATTAAAAACATGTGCGATACCACGGTCGGTAATAAAAACTGTAATCACTTTTTTCACGAATTCTGTAATTCACGACAGAAAAAAAAGTCTCGACCGAAGCGGAGATTATATCCGCTTTCGATGCGACTTTTCTTTTTGCCACACATGCGAGATTCCGCGAGAAAAGTTGATTACAGTTTTTGATACCGACTGAGCCCAAGATGGACGGAGTGGGGGGAAATGTCATATGATCTCAAGGACATTTGCTGTAATACAAATAACCATCCACTATAATCAACAGATGCGAAAAAGTTTGTATAAACGACTTAAACAATCTACCACTCATTTGACTATTATACCTCCTTAAGGATTGGCCCAACGTTATTAACTAATTAGCTGTATATTTTAAAGTCGTCCGTCGCGGTACGAGCTCACGAGAATATTGTTTAACGAACGATCGATCAACAGAGTTTTGCATGGCGTGTACCTACATCGCAAAATACGTGCCGTGACACTGAGATTTTTTTTGTAACGCGTCTTTCCTTCGCAGATCAAAGTACATTTACCGAGAATTGGGCATTTCAACCCTTATTTATTTATCTCGACGAATGTCGCTCAATCAGGGATTCCCTAATCGAGCGACAAACTATTTATAATATTTGGGTGTCGATTTATCACAAGAAGATTAGACATATCGTTATCACCAAGAATTATTATAGAAAAATATTGCCTTAAAGCACCGCCATGTTTTTAATATCGCTCGAGTAAACGAACGGTCATTTTTTGTTTTATACCACGATTTCGTTTCATTTGTCATTTTTTTCTGTATAGTTTCCACAATACGTGTGTGTACACAAATAAATGCGTTTTCTATTGAGCAAACGGTTTTCCTTTCGCCCATTATCGGCGCTCCTTTCGGCGTCTCCGATTTGATTGCCTGCGATCGATAAACCGAGCCACAGAAGAAATGTTCTTAATTGCTCGCGAATTGAGCACTTTGCCTCCTCGTACTTTCGATAAGAGGCCAAGCGCGTTCATGCGCAAACGGGCTGTTTATCGTCGGGAACAGAGTACGACTACGTACTTGCCAATTGACATCAATCATCGAGCCTCGTTTCGATCGACCGTGAACTTTTTTAACGATGTCGCGCCAGAACAGCGACGCCAGCGACTTTGCCCGATACACCAGTGATCGCGCGCTCGCAGGTGTCGATAGTTGACGCGGCTCGACGCTCGGACTGTCATTCAACAGCTGTCGGGGCCTCAGAGGGTGGGAGGGAAGCATGCTTCCCCGGAGGATTTGATCGTCAAAAAAAAAAAAAATCGTACATCGCGATCAGCCGCGACGACACTCGCAGATAAAAATTTCGCAGGTAGTCGATTCACCCAATTGTCGTTATCCGTTCGAACGTTTCCTCGCTCCGCGGTGAGGGTTATGTTTACAGGCAAAACGATATATCGACTCCTTTTCACATACGTGTCATCGTCGAGATAAGGAAACAAATGAGATAAGGAAAAAAAGTCCGCTTTCATTTCGCGAATTTGCCGGCTCTCGCGGATTTCCAAGGACCGATTTTTATACCTTGGGGACGAGGATCGCATTTTTCGAACGAGCGAGCCATGCCAACGCACTTGGCATACGGAAAATAATATTGGGCTGCGACGGCCACGACTACGCACAGTGGATCGGAAACTTAGGTTTTCTTTTTTTTTTACATCCAGTCGTCTCTAATTATGCAGCTGGAGTGAAAATTTGGTACGTTGGATTTTTTTTTTTGGTTCAAGCTAATTTAATAAAGAATAAGAAGTTGGGGATACATTATTTTGATTTTTTTGTCTGTAGCTGGCTTTCACAGAGTTCTAAGAATAATGACGACACTTTGAGGAACGCATATTCTGATGGTCGAGGAGTATTGAGCTGCGACGTCAACGACGCACTGTGAATTGGAAACAAGAGTTGTTTTCCCCTACGGACGTCTCTGATTATGCTGCTGTGAAAACTTGGTACGTTAAATTAATTTTTGGGCTGGTGAAATTTAAAACAAAAAAAATTTTTATTAGCTGGTTTGCAGATTTTTAACGTCTGATGATGGTACTTTGAGGACAACAAGGATGCCAACACTCTTGGCATACGGAACATAATATTGAGCTGCGACGGCCGCGACTACGCACAGTGGATCGGAAACAAGAGATTTGTTTATTTTTTCCGTCAAGTCGTCTCTGATTATGCGCCTACCGTAAAAACTTGGTACGTTGGATTATTCTTTATGAATAATTCGAATGAAAAAAAAGAGTAAAGTTCCTGAAAACAATTTACGTAGTAATAGTGGTTAAAGAAAATTTATTGACAATTGATATCGATATTGATAATTTATTAACGGATTGCTCCTTTTACAGATAATAGAAAATATAAAATTTCAATAGCTATATTATTATTATTATTACTTATTTACAGAAAATAAGTTTGAGTCAGTAATTTTTACATCTATTATGTTATACAAAATTTTATACCAATGGATAATCATACGCATTGAGAAAGGGTGATTTACCTGAGTCCTTCAGCCCCAATTTATTTATTTGCATATTTGTTTTCAGAGCTACTTTTGTGATATCGACATGCCAAGGTCCAATGTTAAGTATGAAATCGCCAGAGACGATCCCGATTCGGCAGATTACTTTTTGCAGCACGTACCGGAGTTTCCGGCGGCGTCGAAGTGGGAAAAATCCTTCTGGCACAAAAATTTGCAATCAGTTTTTTTCATATCGGTGTACTTTATTCTGTCGGTGGGGTTGACTTTCTACCAGCAATGGCTGTACAGGGCCTACGTGAGTATCGGACAATGATTATCTAATTTATTTTCTTTGCTCCCCGCTCTTTAGCTGATTTTTATTTCGTTGATTACAGAAATTCCTCCATCCACTGAGCGTGGTGGCTTGCCATCTAGTCGTAAAGTTCATTCTCGCCACGCTGGTTAGAGGCGCGAGAAAATGCGCGGGAGGAAGGCAGCAACTGCGACTTCCATGGCAGAGCATTCTGTCCTCACTGGCGGCGCCCGGACTCGCTAGTGGCCTCGACGTTGGTTTTTCCAACTGGGCCATGTCCCTCATCACCCTTTCCCTGTGAGAACATTTCTCGTGCCAACTAATTTTTATAAATATTATGATTTTTAATAATTTAGTAGTAGGGGAGAGCGGGGCAAAATGATACAGCGGGGCAAAACGGGATTATGAGACAAAACGCAATTTTCTGATAACTTTAAGATGATGGCGATGGTGGTAGGTGGGGCAAAACGGGTTTAAAAATCCGGATGTATCGTTGGGACAAAATGGGGTATCCAAAAATTATTCGATAATTGAGTCTCGCCCTCACTGTCCCGTTTTGCCCCGCTGTGCATTTTGCCCCGGTCTCCCCTAACGTCAGACGTGACTGAGACGTGACGAGCAGTAATAGTGGATTTATTGGCGATATGCCGGATGGCAAAATTTGTTCAACGTAGCACGACATAACGTAGATTGACGTGAGAACACATATATAAATTTCCAATTGGGCATCGACCCGAGTCCTTCAGCAATTAATAATTTATTTAATTATAAAATTTAAAAACATCATCTAAGATATGAATCAACAGATAACACTTTTACCCTTTCAGATACACGATGACGAAGTCGACAACGATAATCTTCATCCTCGGATTCGCCCTGCTATTCAAGCTGGAGAAAAAGGTACCTGGATGAATAATTTTTCTTAGAAAAAAAAAAAAAAAAGTAAGACTCGACTCGAGTTTATTATTGATCAATTGGATTTGGTTGTAGTCGTGGTCCCTCGTCGGCGTCGTGGTAATGATCTCAGGAGGTCTGTTCATGTTCACCTACAAGTCGATGCAGTTTGATCTACTCGGCTTCCTGCTGTGCCTCCTCGCCGCCTTCTCGAGCGGCCTCCGCTGGACGATGGCCCAAATGATAATGCAAAAGTCCAAACTGGGCCTCAACAATCCAATCGACATGATATATTACATGCAGCCTTGGATGTTGGTCGCTATCTTGCCTGTGGCTTTGTGGTTCGGCAGTGAGTCACCTATCGATCGATCATTTTCAAAACCTTTGGTCGAATTTTAAAAATTAATATATTAATTATTTTTTGCGATTAATATTCGTTCAGGTAGCAAAACATACCAGGCATTCCAGTCGACCGATTGGAGCAACCTCCAGCAAGTCGGCACGACCACCGCAGCCGTGTTAGCCGGTGCCATAATCGCATTTAATATGGAAGTCATGGAGTTTGTCGTCATCACCTACACATCTAGTCTCACCCTTTCCATCACGGGTATTCTCAAGGTAGGGCCTATCATTTCCATTTTTTTGCTTTAAATATTGTCATTGATAGGATTGAATAAAAAAAAATTAACTTTCAGGAAATATGTATCCTGATCTTAGCCTACGAATTCAAAGGCGACCAATTGAGCGGCCTGAATTTCATCGGCTTGCTCATGTGCCTTGGCGGTATAGTGATGCACGTTATTCAGAAGGTGTTGACGAGCTCGAAGGACATGGTCGAAAGGCTCGAGTTGCAATCAAATTCGGTAACGACGAACGACTCCAATTGCGAGGACGCGAAGGAATCGAATCTGCCGCTGTTGACGCAACGATCGACGTCACTTACGAATTTACTTAACTCGAATTTCTCGTCGGACGACGAGGACGACGGCAAAGATAAGGAGAGCACGTCGCAGGTACTCTTCGACGTGCTCCAACGCCGAGAACAGTCATAGTAACTAAAAAGACATTTCGTTTTAGACGGTAATATACACCTTTTCTAAAAGTTATATTTATACAATAATATATTTACCGATTGTAACGGAGATTGTGAGAAAGAATATTGTTAAGGGTATTCTTCCAGGCGACATTCCTTCCACGTCATTTTTGTTTGTTTGTTCGTTCGTTTACCAAAGCTCTTTCAAGCGTCTGTATTAACTTTTTATCAGCGAGGAAAAAAAATATATCGATCGGCCCCGGTCGTCCGTAGTTTTACGAGCATAGATTATGTACAATATAGAACGCCGACGGCCTTAGGAAACACAATCCCCAACTTGGATCCTAATAGATATGCATGAAACATACGCGCGAACAACGCTCGCGTGCGAATACGTAGTCCTTAGAATTTCTCGTATTATGAGTTTCAGAACTGGGCAAGGTACCAAAAAAATACTTCAAGTACAAAGTCTCACAAGTACTTAAAGTAACAAGTACTTTTTGTACTTGAAATATTTCTCAAGTACTTTTGGCAATTCGGTACGTAGCGTTAAGCGTTATCTAGGCTTTAACAAAAATAGGTGTAAAGTTATTTGCACATGGCTTCCGCATTGTAAAAATTCGCTGACTAAAGCTCGTCGATTCGAGGCTATTTTTAATCAATGCTTCTTCACTTTTCTTTTAATAAAAAACGGGTTCCTTTTCATTCCTTTTCGTTTTTTTTTAATACAACTTTTTTTGCATTCAAGAGAAAAGAAAAGGGGGACAATTCTCGTTTTTTAATGGAATACAAAAATCTCGTTGGAATCATACTTGTTGAAAAGTTTGGACAGATAATCGTATATTAATAGACACAGAATGTCATGCTATTTATTGAGGATCCGTAATGCGAACCTGTACTCAAAAAGTACTTGTACTTGATACTTGAAATCGTTAAAACAGTATTTGAAATACTAAAAAGCACTTTTGAACTTCAAGTACGTAATTGAAGTACCAAGCAAGTACACGGTATTAAAGTACTGCCCAGCTCTGATTAATTTTTCATTGCATTTAGTAGTAAAACGGCGAGCGAATATCCAGATAGGTTGACGAATTCACTAACGTTTAGTCAAGATCCTACATATATATATATATATATATTTCTGTATCTATGCGATTCGTATTTACACAAAAAAGACAGT
>JAPYZD010007300.1:0-16778 GCA_030522725.1 Ichneumoninae sp. B BG-2022a
GCGTCGAGTCTGATACACACAGACTCGGCGTCCCGGGCGATGGGTACGTCCCCTACGCCGATTCGGTCTCAGGTTCGATTCCCGACGTCGGACTTTCGTAGCGTCTCACCGAGAATGAAAACAGTGGAGTACAGCTATATACATCCGACACTCACACTTGGAGTTACCGTGTGCGAGTGACCGATGTATATATCTGGAGCTTCGTCTTGTCCATGTTTTTTTCCCTTCTCGTCGAAACATACAAAGCCGGGAATCGAACCGTCGAACTCCCGATGCTTAGGTCTTAGAGGCGAGCACGCTAACCACTAGACCACCGCACCGGTTAAGATTTTTATGTACTCTTGTACATAATAATTAATAATAATTGTCGTGTAACGTTTATTATTTATAAGAGGTCGTTACAATATATTACAAATTTTCTTTCGATCACTATATCATCGTGTTTTACTATCGAGCAGATTCGTTTTCGTTTGTTTTCCCACAATAAATTCCATGCCGGTCCGCGTTATGGCGCTGCGGTATCGATATGCCGCGAAAATTCAAATTCTCTAAGACTACAGGCACGATAGTAAGAGTACCCAATTAAATAACCACGGAAAATTCGTGGTTAATTCGTGTATGCTAAGACACTCGTGGTTCAAAGATCTTACAGTGCAAGTGTTCTTCATCTCACTGGGGATTTCAAGCCCAGCGGACACGCGAGATATTAATACTATATACATGTGTCTTGCGAGAGGCACGGAACGAGCAAAGTAGCGCGACATGTACATTTACGCGATTAACTGTTACTCTTAGGCGAATTAACCGTTACTCCGAGTAAACATTCGTCGGTCGGATATTTACAAACTTTCGGACACGCTAAAATATCCCCAACTTGTCGCGAAGAGGGAAGCCTGTGTTTATGCTTGGAGATCGACGATAAATTTTCTGGAGATTAAGGACCATGCATAAGTTGAACGTCCAACGAACAAATTCAGTTTCATTTCTCTTTTTTTTTTACGCGTTTCGGGTTGACGTGGAATTTTACACACAGTTTATACATGTCTATGCAAGTTTCAGTATATTTTTTTCTTTCATTGAAAATTCGTATTCGCAACGGAGTAAACGGAGTTGTTATTGAAGATTGTAAAAATTACAGCCTGTAGATATTTTCTTTTTTACAGTCGAAAATCAAACTTTTTTCTGACAGACAATATTTGCAATTTTCAAAATTTCGTAACAATATTCGGTCATTCGTTTCTTTGTTAATCTTGAAGAATTTTTTTTTCTGCAGATTACCACAGTTGTCGTGTACATCGATCGACCAACGTAGCAGCTACCCCACTTTACTAAATAAAAGATGACTCCGTTACGTAAAAAAAGTTGCCAATAAAAAAAAATGTAATCTTGTAAAGATCATCTATAACTTATGCGTTAAATTCTTACCTTGCCATCCCAATACCTCATTGAAAAAGAAAAAAAAATCAATGTATTTTTTGGGCGCCAAGCTTATACATAGCTCACTGTAATAAGTGAAGTAATTAATCGTCTGCAATTTATCAGTATATCGTCTTACAGACAGCATAAACCACAGTTCGTGGTAATTATACGTATCAATGATGGCCTTTTTTTTCTACGCTCTTTTTCAATAAATATCGTAAACATTAATGAAGATGATGACAAATATTAATAATTTAGATGGAGACTTCGACGATGTCAGGACAAAGCACATGTCTATTTCTTTACTTATCAGTAAAAAAAAATTGCACCACAGAACCCCTCGCGTCTGATTATTCTTAACGGTCTCCTAATCGTACAAAAAAAATCCTTAGATTCGAATATAACAAATCGTGGAGGTTCCATTTTTTCCGATATTATTCGTCTCACATATCATATTTTTCACAAATAAAATTCGACTCCCACAAGTCTGTATATTCGGACCTGGGAATGTTTTTTACACGGTCGAAACATCGTTACGTACAATCGATAGCATTGGATTATCGATAACATTTTTTTTACCGACAAAAAAATATATAACAGCATATACTAGGCAATTCGCGAAACATCAAATTTACGGTAAATAAGAAAAGGTCGTGTGCGCTTTGACTCGATAATATTTTTTCTTTTTAAATAAATAATACAGGTCGTTTGAGCACGTCGAATCTATGAGCATCGTACGATCGCGGTTGTCACAATTATTACTAATTCGATACTGACAAAAAAAGGTTGAGGCTCGTACATACTGGACCGACAGAATCGTGGTCGTTTCGAAGGCTCGGAGAAAAACGAAATTCATACATGCGTAAATTCGACTGGAGTTTAGAGCTCTCACTTCTAATGTCATTAAAATGTCGTTAAACATTTGCTAGCTATTATCCATGATAATATAATCGTAGTCGTAATACACGCAACGTCACTGATTTTCTAGGTAGTAGCTTAATCGTAGAAGAATGAAGCTCGTCATGAGGAACCAGCTGGCCGGGATTGAAGCCAGAATACGATATCTGTCATCTGAATCAATAACAAAAAATTTACAATGTTAATATGCTGATAATGGCGTTCATCATGCATCGACAACAAATCGTTAAAATATTTTGGAATATAATATTTTGATATAATTATTTAACGTTATAATATTTTTAGTATTAATATTAATTAATAGTACAGTAGAACCCCGATTAATCGGGGTCGGACTAGCCGGAAAGCGGATTGACCGTCTTCCGAGGTTTTTTTTATGCTCGGAGCAAGCAAAGTCAAGAACACTTTGTTAAGTCGGGTCGAAGTTATACAAATATTCCTATACAAAATATATATACAGAATTTTGTCTAGGAATTTTTTTTTACAGGTAATTATAAAAAAGTGTTTGCAAATCGATTTCCGAAGTTTCCTTATTTTTTTCATCGTTCACAACCATTGGCCCTGCAACGAAGTACTTAAAAACCACTTCGGAAATTTAATACGAAAAAACGTGTTTTACTATTTTCTCGGTAATAAAAGATGGAGTTAGAAATCCACCACGATTGATTTCCCGTAGCGGTGTTCCGATATGAAAAAAAACTCTGGATCAGAATATAACAAAATTGTAGGAGTTCTATTTTTTTCAAGTTGGAAAATATATTTAAACAAAGTAATATAGAAAAAATGAAACTCGAACAATTTTTCGTTCGCATATCTCGGACATTTTTTGCTCGATCAGAAACTCCTTACGAACAATGAATCGTGGCGGATTTCCGATCTAATTTTTTATTGACAAAAAAAAATGAAACATTTTTTTTGTCTTCTAAAATCGATGGGTATCGATTTAATGGTACCTGTCATATGATCGGACATCTTCACCTCTGCCCATCCCAGACTTCTCTGCACTGCCATTTTCCATTTCTTGTACCTCGCGTCTCTTCCTGAAAAAAGAATTACGGTCGAATGAGCGTGTGGGCCTGCATGTAGAAAACGTGTGTGAAATAACGAAGAAACGAACCTTCTGGGGTCGTAGTTGGCAGAAAGGTGTCGTTTGGCACAGTCTCAACTTCCTCGCCTTCCAATTCCCAGACTTCGATTCCTTCGGCCCGACCAGCGGCGATCGCGGCCCCCAACGTCGTGATGTCCGGCATCGCTGCCCTGACTGTAGATAAGGAAAATTTTCGATTTGAGGGGGTGTTCTGCTTTACAGGGCTTTACAGGCCTCGTAAAAAAAAATCCTGAAAAGCTTTTTTTCAGGAATTTTTTTTTGGGAAAAAAACAAGTCACCCCGATGAATTTAGAGGCGTATTTTATTGTAAATTTGAACACGGGTATTATATTAGAAGGAAAATGTCAAAGAATAATGACGAAAACCGAATTATTAGCGCACGCGCAACTATCAGATGAGAATGCTAATAATTTGTGTTAAGTCCAAAATGTTGAGGATGTTTAAAAAAAAAAAAAATGGAATTAATTTTTTGTTACCGACCGAGTTCCGTCTCAGTTAAATCTTATCGAATAAAACAGTTTTATTTCTTCGTGTACTTACATACTGGTATTCCGACGAGATCAGCTTGCAATTGCATGAGAAGATTGTTGGTCGACATTTTGCCGTCGGTGTGCAACTTCGTTAATGGATAACCGCAGTCTTGGTACATGGCTTCGAGAATGTCTCGTGTTTGAAAACACACGGCTTCCAGAGACGCGCGAATTATGTGTTGCTTGGTAGTGAAGGCAGTGAGACCGCAGATTATCCTACGAAAACAGAATACACGTGTATTAGATCGGCCGAACTAATTGTATTGTGACTTTTAATGTTCACGAATCTCGCGAGCGTTTGGACGTTTTTATCGGCTGTTCACGCGGTCTGAAAGGATGCTTCTCTATTATGCTCCAATATTTCGCTCTTATTTTTATTACCGACCGCGACATTGCCCCTGCTCTCAAGTTTTCACCGAACCCAACCTGGCAATAGTGATGTAATGAATGAATGAATACTTTATTTTTAACAATTTACTTAAATTTTAATTAAAAAGTATATTAAACTTTCATTACAATTGTGCATTAAATTTAATGTACCAGTTTACGCTTAAAAACTTCCAGTACGGCACATTAAATTGACAGTTAAAGAAAACTTTATTCGTTCTTTTCGCCTGAAAGGGCTACGAACAATAACGTACCGCGACTAGACGGTACTGCAACTAAGAACGAGCATCGCAATGATGTCGATATTACAGAACATCGTTATGTTTAGATAAAAGATCGAAACTGATGTAACCGTTGCAAGCTGTGATTGGTGGGATGAACTAGCCTGGGTGCATGCTATTAAATAAAACTTCATGCGTGACAAAATTTTCTTTGAAGGCTTTCAAAATGGACCACTATCCCGGTGAAAATATTTGACAATTTTTCCGAAAAATTCTAAACGGACCGTTTCAGTGATTTTCATAGATTCTCCGACTTTGTATGAGAAATTCAGCGAATATGTATTTTACTTTTTCAGAAACTAATTTCTGAATACAGAATAGAAACAGGCTTAGAATATTAACAAAGTTCACAGGTTTTTCAGAGAAGTTGGCAGGGAAAATCAAAGATTTTCAGAACGATCAGAAATATTTAGATTCAGAAAAATCTTTGACTTTCTCCGAAAAGTGCGAAAAGTGAGGGAAATTCGGAGGAATTTACAGAGAAATTTTCCGAGACTTTCAGATATATTTTCAGAGATATTCCGAGAAATATTTTCACCAGGGTAGTTGGCGTATCGTTCTGCGAGCATTGTGAATAAAGCGCGCATAGTGTTTCCTACCCTCTCGCGTCTTTTCTCCAATATGGAGCATAAAGCCCGCTGAATGCAGGCACGAAATATACATCCCCGGTACTCCAGACACTCTGAGCGAGATGCTCGCTCTCGTGAACGTCCTCGATTAGTTTCACATTATCACGGAGCCATTTTATCGCCGCACCGGCGACGGCCACCGATCCTTCGAGCGCGTACACCGCCGGGCTGTTCGGACCTAGTTGATAAGCCACTGTCGTTACGAGACCGTGAGACGAATAAACTCTCTAAAATAAAAATAAAAACAATTAAAGAAAAATTCATTCATTTTTTCTAGGACCAAAATGGTTTCCGTTTGTATTGTCAAGCCCACCGAGAATATTTATCTGAAAAATCTGTAATCGAACCGATTTATCGATTTTTCAACATTTTC
This sequence comes from Ichneumoninae sp. B BG-2022a, assembly GCA_030522725.1. Lineage (NCBI taxonomy): Eukaryota > Metazoa > Arthropoda > Insecta > Hymenoptera > Ichneumonidae > Ichneumoninae sp. B BG-2022a. The sequence goes on from JAPYZD010007300.1 coordinate 5,647, forward strand.
AGAAAAATAATTTCGCGAGGGAATCGAACACACCAAACTTATGTACAATATAAATAACCAATTCTTACCGTCGTGCCCGTGTTGCACAGCAAAAAACAACCGCTCCTGTACGTGTTCTTGGCTTGTCCTTTGTGTAAACAATTTTGTCCTACAAGAGCAGCTTGCTGATTGCCCAGTATCTAATGATATTTTAATAAAGGAATAAACGAAATGTTTCGGATACTTCTTCCGGGACAAAATTTTCCATAATTTTCTCCGCCGATAGTTTTGGCTCGAGTATATACATATACTTACACCTGATATCGGTATGCCTTTTAGAGGACCGACAGTGATTTTTCCATATATCTCAGAACTGCTCTTTATGTCTGCCAGTAGTTTCATTGGAATGTCGAAATATCTGCACAAGGTTGGGTCCCAATTGAGCGTCTCTATGTTCATCAGCATCGTTCTGGAAGCGTTCGTTACGTCGGTTATGTAAAGTCCGTCCTCTCTTCCGCCAGTCAAGTTCTGGAATGATTCGAGTAATTATCATTTAATTCTACATACGAATCTGGCTATCTTTGAGAGGAGATCCCGTCACGTGACCGCGCGATGGGAGTGACAGATATCGTTATGGGCGACCCGTAAAAATAGTTCCACTCAAAAAGAAGCTAGGACTTTTTCGAAAGGGTTGCTCTATAGACCAGGAAAATGGCAGATTGAACTTAGCATCTAACTAGAGTCGGGTAACTATCAGAGTTATCAGAGTTATCAGAATTATTAGAGTTATCACAGTTATCACAGATACTGGAGGGTGGTGTTACGACTAAATTTTTAAAAAGTGTTTCATTACCCAAATAACCCATGTGTCCATTGTTCCGACTTTACATCGTTTTTCCCTCATAGCTTTTCTTACAGCCGGAACGTTGTCTCTCAACCATCGGATCTTCAGGGCAGAGAAGTACGGACTCACTGGCAGACCGCAAAGTGGCTTCAGGTGATTTTTACTGTTATCGGGAAATTTAGCAATGATCTGATCGACTATCGAGACCGTTCTAATATCCGACCATACTGCAAAAAAAAAAAAATGTCATCTCGTAGGTTTTTGTTCCGTGCACATAAATCATTTTTTGTATCGGTAACAAAAACTGTAATCCATCTTTGCACTTGCACGGAAAAAAAAATTTATGAAATTTAATGCACCGGACTGGAAGTTTTTACGCAAGAAGTGGTATATTAAATTTCATGTAGGATTGCGATGAAAAATGAATGATCAGTATATTAAAAACATTAGAAATTCTTAATATTTATGATTACTTTAATTTTACTATAAACGTACTTTAATTTTTATAATTTATTTTACTTCCAACGACAAATTATATTAATTTTTAGTTACAATTGTACATTAAATTTGATGTACCAGTTTTTGCATTAAAACCTCCAGTCCGGTACATTCAATTTACAATTTCTTCTTACAGTGCCCACCAAAAATTGGATCGCCCTTTTTTATTTTATACCAACCGCGGTATTTCTCTTGACCGCGGCATGCTCTTGAGAAAGAATTGTTGTGGTAAAAATTATATCTTTAGTGAAGTGCATTAATTTTTTTTAAATTCATAAAAGCTTCCCATTTCCTTTGAATTTTTTGAAATTGTGATATTCTAACGGATTTCATTCGCACCTATCGCACTATAAAGTGGCTCTCCCGACGTGGAGTCCCAGGCAACGGTGGTCTCTCGCTGATTGGTTATACCAAACGTAATGATCTCGGTAACACTGCGGCCCAGGCTGTCGAGTCTCTTCACTACGTCTTTTATGCAGGCTTTTACAGCGAATAGAATTTCCTTCGGGTCCTGCTCGACCCATCCTTCCTGAGGTGTGAGCTGTTCGATGTCAATCTGATGGGAAGCTACTTCGGCCACGCGTTTAGCGTTGAACACCTGAAAATATGAGAATACGGCTTTCAATAGCTTGCAACGATCAATGAGCAGAGAAACGCAAATTGAAAATCGCGCTTGGCTGAAAATTTCGTGCGCGATGACAATTTTTTTTTTTTTTTTCACGCTTTCGCAGTTCTGAAGATATAACGATGGCCAAAATCGTTTGGCAAAATTATGATGCCTTGCGATGGACCTCGTCGCATTTTCCCTTCACCACGGTTGTTATAATCGTAAGTTTATGCTATTAATGTAGGCTAGTTACCCTAGCAAGTTGATGGATTGCAAACGAACCGGAAAACGGACACGTCCGTTGGGGGACAAAACGGACCGTAAAAAACGACAAAACGGACTATACAGTTTTTGTTGGCATTTTGTCTTTTTTTTGTTGCGGAAACCGAAAACGGACCGAACGGTTTTTTTCGAAAAATTTGCTTTGGTCCGTTTTCGGTTCCCGCAACCGAAAAAGGACCAAGATCGTATTTCTTTCATTAAAAACAGAATTAAAAGCACAGCAACAAAAAAATAAAAAAACTTAACCAAAAATGTTAATAAAAAATGTTTGATCCTTCCCCGGTTTCTGGAACCGAAAAAGGACCAATCCAAACGTACGGTCCGTTTTGCCGTTTTTGCGGTCTGTTTCGTTCCCCAACGGGCGTGTCCGTTTTTCGGTCCATTTTTTAGTTTTTTTTTCCCTAAAAACAGCCGTCCGTCAACTTGCTAGGGTACACGCGATATGTAGCGATAGAATGTTAATAGAGGCTCACCACAAAGCGCACCGTGCGCGTGCCGACGTCTAGTACCGCAACAAGTGGTCCCAGTTTCTTCGACGCGCCGGGCACATTTTTGTCTGCAACAATCACGTTATAGCTTTGTTAATCATTATATTATTACATTAACAAGAGCGGCATTAAAAAAATCATCACATTAGTTCAGAAATATTGTCACAAATATTTCGAAATTATATTCTGTTATGGAATTTCAGAGGTTTTGATAATCCATTTATTGTTATATTATTATAAAGGATTTATAACGATTTTTTTTGCGTAGAGTAAATTTCGAACTTTCCCTACCGACTGATTATTGACGAAGAACTCGGTCTTTGTCGGGGCTGTATTTGTTCAATCCTTATTTAGCGACTTTACCTTTTGTCAATATTTAGCAACAATTTTTTACTGACATTATTATTCATTTGCCTTAATAAGAATATTGACCAAGTTTGGGACCGAATGGTTCATATTTGGCGATTTTTTGTTTAATCAATGTTACAGAGGATATGAAAATAATAGTAAAATCACAATAAAATTATGTCATCAATATAATCGTTGGGAATTAATAATACATTTAATTATTATAAAATCGTAATAGATCATTGAATGGAATTTCTCAATGGGATAAAAATCTCAAAAAATCAACCATATGGGAGGTGCTGCAAATACTGTTTTTATCTAATAATAATTCCAGAATTTTATTGGAAAACTATCGGTAAAAGTAATTGTTCACAAAATTACCCGGCAGCTTAATTATTTTTTCCATAAAAATGATTCGGTTATTTTTCTATGTATGAATTTTGTCAGAATTGTTTTCAGAATTCTTTGAAAATTGCGTTTTTTCTATGTTCAAGCTGTGAAAAAACGCAATTTTGAAAGATTACAAAAAATTGATACGTATTCCGAAAAATAAACGAATCACATTTACGAAGGATAATAGTTAAGTTGCCGGGTAATTTGTTGAATAATGATATTTATCTTCAATTTGTTAATAATAAATTGGAATTATTATTTCACAAAAACCATCTTTATCCTCCCATAGACTTATCGTTTTTCAGATTCTTATCCCGTCGAGAAGTGTTTGAAACACAGTGGCCGCGGTCAGGGAAAACCGGGAAAACCGGGAAAAGTCAGGGAAACAAAAACTTGGTCAGGGAATCAGGGAAAAGTCAGGGAATTTCAAAATTGGTGAGAAGTTTCCCTGACCAAACTTACAAGTTTGGTCAGGGAACATTTTTTAGTGGTCAGTGAAAAGTCAGGCAATTTTCTTCAGAGCAAAAAACGGCCACCATCTTGAAACCGACGGATGTGATGATTACAAATGTCCATTGAAACGTCGCTCATTAGCGAAGCTTTCAAACTCAGCGGGAGTGATTAGTTATTCACGTAAAAGGAAAGAATATAACAGTATCTGCGACTTTCGGGAGCCTCGAATAGTGGCTGGCGCAGAGACTTCGAAATGAATCTCGCGCGAAGCCCTTACAAGTTACGCACTTAACCTACGACCCCGAGGCTAAAGTTAATTGACAAATATCTATACATGTTTCCTCTTCCCCACGCCCGTATCTTTATCGCAACGGAAACCTTATCATATGGCATTATATATAGAGGGTTTGCATGTATATACAGGATGGTCCAGAATAAGCATCGAGGTCGTCGTATGGTGATTGGAGCCATTTCTCAGTAGAATTATTTGGCAATTTTGTGAAAGTTAGTAAAAGTATATTAAGGGGGGTCTCAAAAAGCGTTTTTTCACGATTTTTTAAAGGAAAAAAACAAGTGATCGCAGTGAATTTAATGATATGTTTTAATGTATACGTGAACTTTATGAAAAAAATTGTTTTAACACTAAACAAAAAAGTACTGCACAGGTATTGGTTATTATTTTTCTAAATTGGCAGGAGTAATAAGAAAAAAATTTAACGAAAATAAATTTAGAACAAGTTGAGAGTACGCTCAGAATGAGTGTAGAACAAGTTAATAATCAGTTGTGAGTGAGATAAGAAGTAATTGAGAAACGGTCGAGAATAAGTTCAGAATAAGTGGAGAACAAGGTTGAGAACTTTAAAATTATTTCGTACGATCGCGCGTGGAATGATACGGGTAAATGAACCACCGGGACCCAAGATTGCAGAACTGCGCAATGACCCGATTCGCACTATCGCAGACGAAACATCAATCTCGAATTCTCTTTTACTGGCATCCGGAGCAGGAAACTTCCACGCTTTCTATCGGTCATTTGTGAATTCACGTCATAGACATCTCATTAATATAATGTTACGAATCTTCACTTCGTGGTGTTAGTCAGAGTGACAGCATTTTGGATCATTGCGTATATATATATATGTATATATATACTAGCGGGTTATTGTCCACTATACGTCCCATTTCTGGACGTAAACCTTTATTATTCTAAATACTTCAAAAGACGGGTTCAATACTTGGATGGGTGACCACGGTCATCCAAGTACTGTCCACCCCCCTCCGCCGTCGAATCTTGACACGGCGGCGAAATCTTTTTATATCATAGAGAGAGATATACATATTTTTAAAAAGACATAAGCCCTTATTATTCTAAGTCTTTTACCCCCCCCCCCCCTCCCCGTAATGTTATAAATCCCCTTATGCTAAATGGACTTAAGCCCTTATTATTCTAACTCCCCCCCCTCGTTTCTTGACACGGCGGCGGCGGCGGCGGCGACAGCAGTGAAATATTTTTATATTATAGAGAGATATATATTTGTTGTTTTTTTTTTTTTCAACCGTGAGGTTTTCTGAGCAGCAGCGTTCCACTGTATACTCATACTCAACGGAGTATCGAAGTCGCAACCCAGAGCAAACTGCCTGATTGTATTCCTTATCGTTCGGAAAAAACTAAACTCGAGACATGAATACTAGCGAGAGATACGAAACTTTGCGAACTAAGAGAAATAATGAAAAATGCGAAAAATTGTACGTGACATTCCATACAAATTTTGTCACCTACAATTTTGCGTCATCTTAGCTTATCGAAAAGTGCTCGTACATAAAAAGAAGGTCTCACTCTGAAGTGTCGCATTTAATTTTACTTTTCAAGCTCTCCTGTTTGGCCAGAAATCGATGTTGAAAATTACATTTATTTAATTTATTTCATTGATTTAATGTATTTAATTTATTTAATTTTACGAAAACCTTTCATAGGAAAAAAAGATGGTACAGGAATGAAGTTGAGACTTTCGGCGGAAGAATTTAGTGTGTCCAGTCTGTCAGTGGCTGAGAAACAGAAGGGCGTATACTGAATGGAATGCGCCCGTCTGCTTCTTAGCTCGCATTACAGTATCTACAGTAAAATCTCGTCCATCCGCTCTTCGATTAACGGAGTATTCTCGTCATCCGAGCACTCCGCATTGATTTAAGTTGCATCATGGAAAAACTTGGACAAGGAAAAACTCCAATAACAAGGAAAAACTCGGATGAAATTTAAAACACGAATTATACGCTCTTCACAGCTTAGTAATAGAGATCCGGTTACTTCGTGATACAGGAATAGGTTGAACCACGCTACGGTCAAGTTGTGGGTATCAAATTACTATCACATTATTGGGGGAAATGCACATAAATAAAAAATGTTACCTGTTGTACAATATGCAAAATACATAGGAATATATGAGGCATTCTTTATCAACCGTCCCACTTTTTTTATGTCGACCTCTCGGATGTTTTTTTAAATTTGCCGGTTTGTAGTAGATTTTTAAAGTGCACCGTTCAGGAGTAACTTTTTTTTTAATATCAGTATATCTCAGAAAATATTGGTCACTCAAAAAATTCGTAGGAGCATCAACTTTTTTGTTTTTTATCAACTTTCGAATGGTGGTAGAGTCATCATGTTCACGATACGGGAAAGTCCATGTATTGTGAAAAGTAAATTAAAGGAATTTGTTTCTACTAAAAATACAACTTCGGTTCTTGTTAAAAAAAAAATGTGTGGAATTTTTGCCCAATGAAACGCATTGTTATAGTGCTAAAAGAATGTTTCCTCAGACGTAAACGAAACTGTTCAGCTGTTAAACTGAACCGTGAACTGTTAAAAGTGATAATCGATTTTAGGTCAAACAAAACGTAACCACCTGACCCATTTATTTGGTGATATTACGAGCAGCGGTAATAATATTTGATTGCCTCATTTTACACATTTGTTTTCGTCTTCGCGCATGCGTGTTCGTTGGTTGTTGTTGTGTGCAAATGAGTGCGAGGGCATCGACCAGGGTCGAGTTCAGCCCGTTTCAAACTTATTTGATGGAGCCGTGCGTTTTGTGTTCAGTTAATATACTGAGCTTCGACCGGGTCGAATGTTAGTTGATTCGAAACTTTCTAGTCAACAGCCAATCCCATAAGTGAATTTCGAGTCTACTAAAATGTTTTCACCAGTTCAGAGTAGATCTCGGCCCGGTCTCACTCACGGTGGAAACTCGGTAACATACCAAAGTGTGATTTAGTTATCAATACACTGAGAGAAGGATCTTGTAAAAATTATCGATCAGCTACCATAGAACTTTTTTTTTCTCTCATAATTCCTCTCTTACGGCTTTAATTTTCTGGGGACCATCTAGCCGCTATTATTATCAATTTTTATCCAATTACTCCCTTGTAAAGTTCGCGGCTGCAGCCGCTGTTACTCCCCCATACTCTATCGCGTTTGCACAAGGACGCAGGGAAACTGCAGAAAACGTGCACTGAGAAAAAATGACATCGTAAATACAACAATACTGACTTTTTACCATAAAAAATAGTTCCCAGGGGGAACGTTTACATTTTATAGTTACGGCAGTGACAAAAAATCATGGTTACAAAATTGAATATACACTATCAAAAACTATCTATATAGACGTTCCACCTGGGAACTATTAGTATAGTAGAAAATACTATCCTTTTTCTCAGTGTACGCGCATGCAGCTGGTTATTCCAACAGAGTCTTGACGTTCGCATTCGATACTGCGAGTATGAACACCAATCCTCAGAATTCGACCTCCCGCTCAAAGGTTCCAATGCGCCAATTAGTACACGGCTAGTCGGTGCTACCATAGCACGTGGGGCGCTATCTATGGCAGAAAGTCTCAGAATATCCAAGAATTTTTACCATAATATCTAAGAAAAATTCTTATAAATCCCGTACGATTTTGCGAACTCTATGTTTTATTTTGTGTCTCCTTTTGTAAATTTTTGCATTTTCGTTGTTGCATGAAGTGAATCCCGGAAAAAAACCCCGAAAAAAGCCCCGGAATAAAAATCCCCGGAAAAAACCCCCTGGAAAAAAAGCGCCGGAAAAAAACGAACGCCGTCATTGAAGTCGATCGAAATTTTTTCCGGGGATTTCATTTCCGGAGTTTTTTTCCAAATTCCGCTAATTATAAACGACGTAAATACTCTTTCGCCACCAAACAAAATTATACACAAACACACGAACACACAAACACAATCATCCACCCGTAGCAGTACAATTAATTGTATATTAATGATCAGCGGGAACAATTAATCATATCGACTGCTAAGAAATAGAAGGGCAGACTCACATCGTTCTACATACTAAATGGCGTGAGATACGCCCTTCTGTTCCTTAGCAGTCGATATAACAAATACCGAATTTTCCAAATACAGCAAGGTTTTTTCCGGGTTTTTTTGAGGGTTTTTTTTCCCGAGTTTTTTTTTCCAGGGGTTTTTTTTCCAGAGTTTTTTTTTCCGCTTACTACTTGGGTCCACGTACCTTTACTAATTCGGGCATGAGGCCAGAATTTACCGTCGTTGACACTCGATGCCAGTTCAGCTTCCGTCAGTCTCCCCATTGATAGTCGAATAAAACTAATATATAGTAATTAAAACAAAAAAATAATCTATTGCACCCTGCCGGTACTATTTGCAACTCATCGAAAGTAATTTCGAAATTCGTCTAATTAACTTTTCTTTAGTTATGATCGTAACAAAGTATTTTCGGTGTTCGACGCGTATTATACGAGAGAAGAGAGCTGTCTGGAAATAGGCTGAATGCGCGGAGACGGCGACAGAAGCGAGACTGACCAAAGTGGCGAGCCCATGCGAAGATATGCGCGACGACTTGTGACGATAGTGACGGAAGGAATGTTTGGCGCAGGCTGGCACGTTTTTTCTTTTTCAATACCCCTCGCACTACGCTGTGTGTGACGTTCGACGTGACGGTCGGAAAACAGCGATAGAGCGGCGTCGGGTCGTGCGCTTAGCCGTGATTGGCTAGTCACGGAAGGCTCGTGCGAGTTCAGTCGCTCTTTCATTATTGCCGTCGATGTTTTTTTCTTTTCATTTCCTCACACACAAAGTTTTCTTTTCATTAGATAAATATTTTCGAGACTTTCATGAAAACGTGTTCAGAATGTTCGGGAAATCATTTTTAGAACAAATGTCTGGATATGTGGCATTCTTTACCAACCGGGCCACTTTTTTCGTTAAATGTTTTTTCTAAATTCTAAAATGTCTAAAAAAAAAATCTCTAAAATGTTTTTTAAAATTTGCCAGTTTCTAGCACTAGTTGAAAGGTGATTTTTTGGATTCTCAATCGGCCATATATGTGCTTCCCGATGTAATCTTGAAGACTCTAGGTATCTAGTTCAATGAAATACTTGAACAATATAACATGTAACCCTTACAATCGTTGTGTTTTATAGCAAAGATGTTCGACTAAAAACCAATGAATTTTTAAAAACGATATTTTGCACAATATGGAACAAAAATCCAAACGGAATGATTTTCTTTTACCGACAAAGCTTCCTATATTACGAAGCTAGATAATCAAGAAAAATGATTTTCATACATAGAAGCTTTGTACAGAAAAGTAGACTAGATAAGAAAGCTTTGTCAAAATCTTGATTCTGAAGCTTTGTTTTCCTTTTTTTTGCTTCTTCATAGAGGAAGCTTTGGGTTCAAGACATTCTTTTTTCGAGATTTTCATGAAATTGTATTCGGAGTGTTCCAAAACATCGGAAAATCATATTCGGAAAAGTATCGGGATGCGTGTGCGTGTGCGTAGAGGGATGAATCGTCAATATTTGAGCAAAATGCTTTGACTCATAATTATAATTATCGTTACAGTGTATTCTGCGTTCAAGTTCCGCTCGCTTATCGAGGTCGAAGTGGCGGATCGTTGGACTTTGATTCATGGATCGGACATCCGCCGGTCGAGTGGAACGGGTAAAAGAGAAACATTGCGATTGATAATAAATCTTCGACTGATAACTTTGGGATCTTGAATTCTCGGAACGATCGACCTTTCAACTCGAGAACGGGCGCGTCCGGATGATTTATTTCTCGTGGGGTGGGGATTGATTAAGTGGGGATTTATTTATCGGCTGGTGACTTTTCATACCTCTCGTTTGAAGCCTCTAGAAAATAACCGACAAACGAACCTCTCAGGTACCTCGACAAGAATTAACCCTTCAGGACGAGCCGTACATGAAAGGTTTAATCCCTTCGCTGTCGTGCGAATTGTTCCAGTTAAAAATGTGTTGGGGAGAAAAAGTTCTCAAACTGACACTAAAATGTCAGTTTTTTTTTCGAAAACATCTTGATCACCTGATCATACATCTCATTTTCAGCTGCACACGGAGAGAAAAATATAGTAAAATCATCTAAAATAGTTTGGGAATAATCTCGAGACGGTACAGCAATCGCGGCACATATCGGAAGTCTGGTAGATTTTCCTATACCGTCTGGCACAACCAAATAGTCTAACACTACTATTCAATCGTGTGATGCTACCGCCACAGTAGAGGAGTTCTTCCCAAACACTTTGGGCTGAATGACAATCCCGTTTTGGTATTCAATTGGTAACGTATAAGTGGTACACTATACATTGTATAAATATGAACACCATACGTTTCACGGTAAAAGAAAATGGCTTGAAATTTAATATACATGTATATAAAGCTCGGATGCATGATTCTAAATTATAAATTTATAATACATTATAATAGAGATAAAAAAAAATATTGATGAAATATATATATACATATATGATCACTCATAATCGAACTACCTATAGGAACGAGAAGGGCCTGAGATGGGGATCGCATTGTCTACCTAATCGTTATGCCTACCTATGAACCTAACACGCTACCGACTACGCTATTTCTAATTTATATGTTTCTTTTTTCAAATACCTTATAAGTTACATCGTACATTATAGGTGAGACATTACTTGCGATTCGGGACGATCCGAGATATGCCAAAAATCTGAAAAACTTCAAAAATCAAGGCCATAGATTTAGCATAATAATAATGCTCGGAAGTTTCATCGCGATCGAAAATCAAATCTCCATACCGACTGGCAGCTCACGCAAAATCTTCTGGGAAAAATCGCGCAACTGTTGGAACTCGACAGCCCAACCGTTGAGCGTGCGGTACTATACTAAGTATAATAAAGTGCAGACATTGCTACAAAGTA